>OOFC01050458.1:41840-56864 GCA_900323345.1 Pseudochromis fuscus | reverse complement strand
GCGGCCTTCAGCACCAGCGGGGCTCCGGGGCCCGACCCTGTGTCCGTAAACGTCTGTGTTTTTGTCCACGACTCCACCGTCCGGCCGGAGCGTGTCAGGCCTTCCCTGCCTTCATGTATGTGGGGATGGTGCCTCGCTGAGTCAGACCCTCGAAGCGTTTGTACGTGTAGTTCAGGAACACCCAGTCCTTCGATTTGAAGTCTGGCTCCGTCGCATTGGCTGTTTACAAACACACAAAAAACAAAGAGTTATTTTTATACTAATCACCACATGGGGGCACCACAGACAGTTTGTTTTCAGGATCTTCTGTGGTTTGTCTGAATCTGGAAAAGAGAATTCAGTGTCGAACCTGGCTGAAGGATGTCTGATTCAGGGAAGTCGTCAAAGTTTGAGGTGTCGTCGATGCTCTTGATCTCAATGGAGATGGCGGCTGGCCGCTCCCTGTGGAGGGATCACACACAGATACATGAACATGTGACATCCTCAAAGTGTTTTCAGTCACTTCTCCTGGGGGTAGGTGGTGTACCTGATGTGCTCCCAGTCCACAGACTCAAAGAAAGCGTGACTCTTGATCTCCTCCACACTCACAGCTCCGACCCTGTTCTCAGCATCTGTGCAATACCTGAAACACACCAGCAACAGATCCACGATAAAACTGCTAAACTTCACACTCAGAGGAAACTTCTCACTGATAACACTGTTCATTGCTGGAAGAGTTTATCTAAAAACTGATTACTAGAAAGCACAAACCTCAGCTGTACTGAAGATACAGACTGAACACTGCTGCTCTCTTGTATGTTAATAGACAGAATAACAAATGCAGTAGAAAAAAAAACAAAACTCTTTGGTGGAGGTAAAAGTACATCTTTATAGTAAAGTAATTATACTGTGATAGTATTCATGCGTATACTGTAAACTTGTCAGCTTCTAGTAACAAATACAGATACAACCCTTTTGTAATCCAACATTTTGGATTTAACTGTTTTCACGTAACTCGCCAGAAGAGAGCCAGTTAGCACAGTTAGCTAAAATAAAGCAGCCTCTTAAGTTATGTCCTTATCGGGGACAAATCAGCTATGTGGTCACATGCGTCCTGACCACCTCCGCATGTGGTTCGAGTGATCGGCTCTCAATGTGGTCGTTTACACTTGTATTTAGCGCTGTCCACTTGTGATCCGATCACCCGAGACTCATCTTAAAACCAAGTGTGCACACCTCCATGCAGCACTTACTTTAGTATCAAGTCTTTGGCCCTCTCTGAGATGGGGACTTCAGGTGGGAAGACGAGGGTTTCCTTCCAGTTCATCACCTTCCTGTATGTCTCCTGTGGCGTCTCCGAGCAGAACGGGGGGTAACCTGAGAGTAACCAGCAAGCACATTACAAAAAAACCTCAAGACTCTCAACTAACTTAACTACAAATTGAACTCTTGTTTCAGGCTGACTTGACTGGGGTAAGACTATCTGTCAGAATTAAAGTTTATACACCCATGCACTCACCAAAACTGCTGTGCCATCATCAATGTCATTTTAATGGTTTATAAATGTAAAACTGATCAACTTATTAACATTTCCAGACACACTGCTTACCGATGAGCATTTCATACATGATCACCCCCAGGGACCACCAGTCACACAGCTTGTTGTACCCAGTCTGCATGAAGACTTCAGGAGCGATGTAGTCCGGTGTTCCCACAGTGGAATAAGCCTGAAAGTCACAGATAATGTTCACAGAAATGTACGTTGACTAATGTGTCAAATGATTTAGTAACCAGGAAGCCACATGTGATGTTTCTTCAGTAAAACTCTGAAGCCGTACCAGCTGTCTCCGGTTCTTCTTCCAGGTTTCTGCTTTCCTCTTGGAGTTCATGTTCTGAAAGGCTGAAAGATTCAGGACAGTAAGAGAAGAAAAGTGTTGTTGTGTCTCTGAATCAGAATCTGTTGTTTAGCATCTGAAAGTGGCTTTCTCTGGAAATTACTATTCATAGTTAGAGTGCTTATTTATATGCATTGTGACAATACTGCTTGATTTTTTCTGTGATTAATATGTTTGTGACTCACAGAAATCACTGGGCGGATTGTGCGTCAGGTTCCTGTAAAACTCGGTGCGATGAGCCTTCTTCAGTCCCGTGCACAGGCCGAAATCTGACAGTTTCACATGTCCCTGTGAGCACATTAACATTTGATCACTCATCTGCAGATTCTCTTTATGGTTGATGTTTAAGGTCACAGTTCAAGAAGTGTGTGTGTGTGTGTGTGTGTGTGTGTGTGTGTGTGTTCTCACTCTGGAGTCCAGCAGCAGGTTGTCTGGTTTGATGTCTCTGTGGATGAAGCCCAGCTGGTGGATGGAGTCGATGGCCAGAACCGTCTCTGCGATGTAGAACTGTGTGGCCTCTTCAGACAGGGTGTCCTTTTTCATCAGCAGTGTCATCATGTCGCCTGGCAACAAGGTCAGAGGTCAGAAATGGCAAGCTGCAGTTTTTTTCCGCTCAAATTAATGTCTATCTCCTTCATAGACTGTATATAGAAACGGACAAAGCAAAATGAGGCCTACATGAAGTGGAAAAAAGTGCAGTACTCCTGGTGGCCACTAGATGCTGGCTCCAATTGACTTCAATTCAAAACTAGCATTCAGCTATATGTTGGATCTCTAATAGGTGGTCAATATGAACAAACATCATGTATCTGCAGTTTCTTCCCAATGTAACACTAGTGGTGAGCTTTTATTTTGAAATTGCTAATGAAAGCCTTGAGTTCATATTAACAGTGGTTAAGGTTTCAAAGTAAAATACGACTATTTAATATGACTAACCAAACTGATCACACAGAGAGGATAAGGAATAAAGTGCTGCCTCTAATCCAAGCCAGCCTCAAACAGAGGCCAGATGCCGTCATTTGAAGGTTTCCAGTACGAACATCAGCTGATCTCCACGGTCACTGTTTTCTCTGAACAAACCTCCAGGTAGGAACTCCATGATGAGGTACAGGTTCCTCTTGTCCTGGAAGCTGTAGAACATCTTGACCACCCAGGCTCCATCCGCCTCCACCAGGATATCCCTCTCAGCCCGGATATGAGCGACCTGCAGGGAAAAGGCAGATAAGAGCGTTTCAATGCTTGATTATGAATGCAGTCGCAGTTTTAACATTGACTTAAAGAAATAGTATTACAGCTGTCAACTTATAGATGTGTTTCCTTTCCTTTGTCTGAGAGCCCATAAGAAAACCTTTAGGCATTTTTGACCATATATGAAAAAGTTGAGTGTTTTCGTACAGGAGTCCAAATGCTACCACTGGGCTGCCATGATGATGACATCACTCGCGGTGTCGTAAAAACCAATCAGCGTTGAGATTGTCCACCAAGGACTATTTACCGTTAGTGGGGCTTTCACAACAGGTAAAACGCAGCAATATCTGAGATCTCGTTCACTGTTGATGGCGGGAGTGGGCGTCGTATTCCTATTGGCTGTTGAGGTTGAATATTTGCATATTGCACAATCTTGCACGAGTAATGTGAGGGGAAATTTCACTTCACGTTTGGTGTGAACTTAACTCAGTGTGTGTAGCTTCATGTGATGTCAGAGCATTTCAACCAATCAGAACCATGACCATTGGTTTTCGATTGTTGAAACAAACTCTACAAACAAAGATTAACAAATTAAGAAAGCCAGCTGTGTCCTGACATGCCCTCTTTCACCCAGTGGAGGTGGTGATGGAAACTGTTCACATCACTTTCGAGCTTCACCCTGAATGTGTGAAGGGCTGTGACTGCTCCCAGCAGACCACACACACTTAAATATTAATACCTTCTTGTCTCCTATGGTGTAAATTGTTTATCTTGTCTGCTAATTGTTTGTTTATATTGTATATACTGTCTCCTACTGTTTATATTGTTACTGCAAATGTCCCGACTGCTACTGTTAAAGATATAACTTATCTTACAACATCCTTAACAACTGTGACACTGGCAGATACTTCACCTGCTCTTTCTCCAGCATGTCTGCTTTCCTCAGGATCTTCATGGCGTAAATGTGGCCTGTGTCTTTTTTCTGTACCAAACGCACCTGAAGAAAAAAAAAAAAAATCACTGAAATTAATTTGTTTAAAGGCTGTAGGTAAAGACAGATATTTACAAAGGTGGTGATATAACATAGAGGTAACTGTAATTAACACTGTGGTCAAAGTGCAGAGTCAGAGTGCGACCACACTGAGGGTGATAACCACTGACACCACAGACACACTCCTGTGCCTCGATTTTACTTCTGATTTTTCACCATCTTTTTTTTGTACCTCTCCAAAAGCCCCTCGTCCGATGACTTTAAGAGACTCAAAGTCGTCCAGGCCGAGGCGCGTCCTCTTCAGTCGCAAAAACTCCGTCTCCTTCCTGGCGTGCTGAGAGCGCCGCATCACTTTCTGCAAAAACACAGACACTGATTTACACGAGGAAGAAAAAACTTTTTCTGCAACATTTTGACTTCTGGAAGTGAGCAAGACAAATCCAAGGCCCCATGAAATCCATTTGAATTTTTCACTGATTTTACCGTCAGAGAGCGAGAGTCATGTATGTCTATGAATATAATGTAAACAAATTAAATAGAAACAACCTTAAAATTACTGATGCAGCACAACACTGTTCAGTTTTCCATTCAAAACAAATACTGTGCAATAAAAAGATCAATAAAGTATCTACCTATCAAGCATCATAACCTTGCACTGATCAGCTTCAAGTACAAACTAAATAATTCATACAAGCTGAAAACTGTTCCAAGTCAAATTACATTACTGTAAAAGTCTATTTCAGATCTGTTGTTTGTGCTCAATGAACTGGTCATCGCATGTGTTTTTACATTTCCAATCAACAGGAAGTCAACAGAATATACACAATAACAAATCACTGGAGACACAGAAGTCAGTCAGGAACTGCTCGGCTGTGTTTAGGGGAGAGTTTTGCATTTTGAAGTGTGTTTGACGGTTTAGCTGGCGTCTCAGCCGGCCCCTTCAACATGTCTGTATTGTTTGAGGAGGTGGGGGAGTGTTTGTGAAGTGCCACACATTAGTGATCCCCTGAGGATATTCTCCCTGGAGATACATCCCTGTTTCTCATAAAAACAGCAGTTCAGTCAAATAGGACAGTTTCTGCACTATTTCACAGTTGATTTTGTTTTTAATTCCCTGAATCCATCTGCGATTCTGTGATCATGGAAATCACAGGGTCCAACAAATGCACCCCACTGTACCTCCTCGTCCGGTAGACCCTCTTCGTCCATGGCCTTCTCCAGCTTCTTCTGCCTGGGGAAAAAAAAATATAAAAATCAGAGTAAAGGCTGCACAGATATCCCACAAACACTGTTGGAATGGACACAACCAGGCAGAGGTTAAACCCCCAAGAAGATGACACATTGTGAAAATGAATCTCCTCACAGTTGATGCAGGGGGATAAACGGCGACTTAGCTGTGTTTGTACAGCAGCTGCTGAACCGTGTCACAGATCAGCTCTCAGGTAACGTGAGAACTAAAGTGGGAGCTTTGTTGTGTTCACACCTCCACACATTGCGACCTCTTCCGGTGGTGGGTGGACTGACTTTAAACAACATCTACTTTTACATGCAGGGAGTAACTGAGGTAAAGGTCACGGGGTAACTACAAAACACCTGGGATGGGCTGTGTGTTTCTTTATGTCTGCCTGAGGAAAGCATCAGTGGTTTCGTATGTGCTGTAGCTTGTTGTACCTCATCTCGCGCTCCTCGTGCTGAGTGAGCAGAGTGCTGTAGAAGTTCTCCAGCGTCAGCTTGGCCACGGTCACCCTCTCTCGGGTGTGGTTGCTCATGGGAAGGGCAGCTGCAGTCCCTCCCGTCATGGCCATACTATCCTGTTAGACAGCGTGAAGAGGAGAACAGTGTTATTAGATAATAAATACATTGAAAAGATGTTAAAAAGTATAAACAGGGTTCTTCAGTCCTGGTAGACCCAGGACCATAGCACAGAAAACATGTATTTCCTTAGATGTTTACACATATTGGGCAAAAGGAAGTACATTTACAAACTACATGCTATAATGGTAAATGCAAATAGGACAGATTTAAACATTTTTAACCCAAGGAATGAGCAGCTCAGAGACAATGGCAATAAGTACCAGACTCTAGCTGCGCAGGGTAAATAATATATATCTAATGTGGTGTTGTGTGACTCCATAAACCAGAGAAAAATTAACTATCCAAGTAGCATTAGTGCTTAAAAAAAGATTTAGTGTCCACACTTACTGTTGTGTACCTTATCAGTAATGAAGATGCTCTAAATGTAATTTGCCCAATAAAGAACTGAAACCAAGTTATAAACTAAGCGAGACATTTTACTAATAAAAAAACCCATCAATGTACAAACTATGTAGCAGACACCCTTACAAAACACACATTTCTGCCACTACAATTCTTGTTGCTTGTCAGCTGCAATAAATGCCAATGTAATATATTGGTTATTAGCTAATACCGGCCAATAAATCTGCAGGGACAATTTATGTCTACAGCTCCAGGAGCAGAGGAACTGAGGACTGAAGTGTGTGAGGAATGGACTATACATACATACAAGCTCAGGCTGACAGTATATACTCAGAATTCACGTATTTGTTGGAGCGTGGGGTGAAGAGTTCATGTTTTAGTTGTAATGACCTGCTCTAAATATAGGCTGCACACTCTCTATGAGGACAACTATTTAAAGTAGTTCTGCTTGTGATCCAGTAGAGGGCGCTCTAAAACCTCTCTCGGAGTTTGACCCATTGACTGTGTATAGAACTGACAAAGCTAACCTGATGTTAGTTTGTGGACTCTGGACATGTTGAAGCCAGGAGTTTGGTATTTGAACATGGCCATGTTGGCTGTTTGGAGCAGGAAGTGACCATATTTGGATATGAAGGAAGTTGTGAGGAGGCGGGTCTGACCCTTGAACCTGAGGACACTGTGTATGAGATTGGAGTTCAGTTTTGGAGCCAGCCTCTAGTGGCCATCAGGAGTGTTGCACTTTTTTTGCACTTCCACCTTGACCTCAATTTTGAGCCTCACTTGATTCGTCCACTTCTGTACACGCTGCATGGTTTGACCTACTGCATACCCTACTGACCTATCAACATTATTCTGTTGTTTTGGTATGAAAATGGAGGACACCAGCATGTAGGCGCGAGCGGCCTGAGTGGACAACCATGACACCAAAACACCCGAGAAGCAGCGTATGGAAGAATTTTGGGTTTGACACCTTGGATGAAAAAGTCACAAATAAAGCTGAGGATGTTTGTTGACCTGTAACAGGCAGCAGTCTTTGTAGTATAAAGGTCAAGGTAGAAGGGACATGCATGATGACGAAATCAGTAAGTTAACACAGGTAGAAGAGACAGGCTGTGAAGTTAAAGTAAGTGAATGCATCTGAAACAATTAAAAGGTCATTTTAAGTTTGTCCCAACTTCATTTTCTGAAGCCCGAACACAAGCTCGACTACAGACTAAGTGGAGATGCCAGGTCAGATCCTTGGGACGAAAATATTCTCGTGGTCCCCTGACAGGGACGAGGACTCACGTGCTGAACGACTCATGGTTTCATTCCAGGAACTAATCAGTGAAATCTGCACTGATGTATCTAAGCAGGCATTCCTTTGCCGTTTTACAGTCGGCAGAACCTAAAACAAAAGCAGAAAACAGATCCTGGGTCGGCTGCACGGAGATCGTAGTGAGAACCATTCACTTCCAAGAGCAATGCATCACGTCAGAGCTGCACTTTAGTCTGTAGTTGAGGCTTAGAAACTGAACAGTGTTTCTGTGATCGCACATTTGGGAGGCATTTTCTCTACAAGGCCACATATTGACATCTCCAGTTTGATGTGTAGCCCTTGTGTGGGTGGAATGAAAACCACAGAGAGTGGAGGAAACACATTCGAGTGAGGTGCAGGCTACAAGCAGTAGTAGGCTGTGCGAATAAAACAGAAATGATAATGTGAAAAATGAAGAAGGATCATTAAAAAGGGAAGTTTAAATGTCTTTTTTGAGTAACAGAATATTACAACAATCAGGCTGTAAACATATTATGTAACCGAGGGGGAAAAGAATGAGGGTGGATGTGTATTTCCTCAAAACATTTCATCAGTACGCCATCAGCCAAGTATGAATGGGCTTGATTAGCTCACAAAGAGATTAAACAGCCCTGCGGCTCAGAGATAGGACCCATGTTTGGTCTAGTCACCGGCCCTTTTCCCTATTTTGGCCCCAACAATCCCACAACAACAAAACACTTCCTGACCCCTGAGAAGAATCACTGCTGCAAAACTGCTTTGATGGAAACAGGGACATTGGATAGTGAAGGATATTGAGTTACCAAGGTCTGCATCAGTTTACCTGAGCACCTGCAGGAAGCTCAGCTCACAGAGAAAATAACTATGTTGGACAAACCCGAAGCTGCACGAGGAAGACTGTTCTCACGTGGGCTGTATGAGATGTGACCATGATAAAAACTCTCAGAGATGTCTCACCCGGGGACCGCCAGTCTTTCTGGTTAAAACCTGCTAGTTTAGGTCACAGGTGTAGAGCAGGGCCATGCTGATGTAGCTGTAAAGCTGTGTTCACAGCAACCACATGTGAATAGTCATCCTCACCGGCCAATAGGAACACTCCTTCAGGAAACCACAACAACTATGAACAAGGTCATAAACACTGCTGCATTTTACCTGCTGTTGAAGTCCCAGAAACAGTGAAGAGTCCTCTGCTTCTCAGTTTTATCTACAGACTGTTTATAGAAGTAAACAAAGCAGTGGGGTTCAAACATTGGAAGTGCAAGAAAGTGCAGTGCTCCCCACAGCTACTAGATGCTGGCTCCAAAAAACTTCAATTAAAAAATGGTCTTTTCCAATCCAATACTCAGTCGATACATTTTTTTCACAAGTCATTTTGATATCATTAGATAAAGTCAACTCTTCTTCTCAGTGAACTGGTCCATTTGAAAATTATTTATCATTAAAGAGACATTAAGTTGAAAGAAGAGGAAGATTTAGGGGCGGGGTTAGTTTGATCGACAAGCCTGGTCTCCAATGAGAGCAGCGCTGAAGTCCAGTCTCCTCCACACTGGACAGTGATCTCAGCTTCAAGGGTTAGACCCGCCTCCTCACTCCTTCCTTCATATCCAAATATGGTCACTTCTGAGTCCTAACAACCAACATGGCGACATTGAAATGCCAATCTCTATGCTTCAAAAATGGGAGTCCCCAAACCAACAGATGATGCTACACTTGCTTCGTCCATTTCCATATAAAGTCCATGGTTCTCTCCTGGTACTGAGTCAAAGTCACGTCGTAAAGGTCTGGACAAAAGAGCAACACACACACACAACACACAGCAACGTCCACAAATTGTGAGGTTGGCAGTTCGATCCCTGACTCTTGCTGTCAAATGTCCTTGAAAGACACTGAACCCTAAGGTGCTCCTTATGGCACCTTGCATGGTCGCTCTGTTTCCACTCTTCCTGAAGGTAAAAGGTGTTTTATATGTGCAGTCCACTGATTACTCTATACATACAGTATATACAATCTTAATAATGTACAGTAGGGTTTCATGGCTTAGGGAATTGAAACAGTGATGAGTCAAATCTATTGTTCTGATTATAAAAAATGTTTTGTCACGATTTCTTATTAAACATCAGTGTAAATCAATGAATATACTCTACCAGGAGGAAATCATTAATTATTTTACCAGAAGTAAGAACAAATTTATTACTGGAGCTTATAACAACAGAAAAGAGTACAATTAACTACGTAAATTTTTAAAACATATTAAAAATTAAAAGTATATGCCGATGGTAAAATGTTACAAATTGGGTGTCCTCCTCATTTCCTTGTGTATTTTATGTTGTGTGTTGAGATATACGTCTTTATGCTCCACTGTTTATGGAGCTCAGGAAGAATGGCTGCTGCAGTGCTGTAGCTGTCGGCCTTTATGCAGCAGTCACAGTTTAAACACTGGTGCTGCATGGACAGTGCTTCCTCACTTAACCTAAGTCAGACTAACCTGCTGTTATCAGGCTCAAACAATCCTGTTAACTGTCATCCAGGCTGCTCACTTCCTGCAATGTGGTTTGAAGACTGACCTGTTAATTTTGAATATAATCTGGGTATTTAAATACATACAAATGTTTCCCACTGTGACATGTCAGAATATCTCAGGATCTCCCACTGTGTGCACGTGTGCCAAAGTCCTCAATGAGGTTCGTGCTTGTTTTCCCACCCAGGTGGAAAATGAAGCATCATTCAAACAGTTGCATCACAGCTGAGCGAGCCAGGCCTTTAGCTCTGCCTGAAGGGATTCAGTTTGGCTTGAAGTTAACCAGATCCACCCTGTAGCTAAACAAACAAGGCTGCACCACTCACGCACATATAAGGAAGATATTATTAAAGCAGGTTCGGTATTTAGAAACTCAAGCTTGAAGCCTAAAATGTGGCTCCAGTAAATCACTGGCTCCTAAAATAAATGTTTTGAAACTCAGATGCTGCCTTACTGATACCGTTAAAGGGACAGTCCACCCAAATTGGTCAGCCTATACCGTATATAAGACACTCATGCCCGTCTTACACTTGAAAGATGTCAGCGGTACCTAGATGTGCAGGTTGGTTTGACTTTAATTGAGATCCACCGCAAAAAATGAGATTATATTCCAACAAAACATCAATATGAGCTTTGGGAAAACAATGTCCTAGTTACTTTGTATAATCAATAGTTCTAGAAGTGTTTTTTTTTAACCAAAGGTGAGAAAGTATTTGCTGAAGAAAAGTATGAGATAGATATGAGCAGGCAAAAACTGACAGCAGCAACATACCAAGAGAACAATAATGTTGTTTACTACCTGCTGTACACATGTGTCTGGAAAGCAGATGGTGGAAGGTGGATTTCTCAGTTTGGTGTAAAATTCTTGAGTTAGTGTTTTCCACACACTCCACCCTTTAAGTGACTGGACAGGAAAGTCTTTCCGTCCTGAATGAAAGGACTCAGTCATGACGCCAGTGAGAGGAACAGTGCACACACATATGTGCGCTTACACTACCCACACACACTAACTGACACACTAAAATAACATATACTGGCTTAGGAGTTCTGCTTATTTTAACCTAAATGGGTTTGTGTCAACAAGTCACAAGAACCATTAATCGATAATGGGAACTTAAAGAAATGTACTATAAATACATACAGGCAGAGGTTGACAGCTTTAATACTGAGAGCAAAAGAAAGATTTCAGGCATAATAGGTCCTAATGCCACTAATGCGCTACCATGATACAGTCAGTCAGAGCATTTCAACCTATCAGAATCCCTCATATCAAGATATCTTTGTTGTAAGAGCTTTTTATTTTCAAATATTATGTCATAATCTATATTCCAACCTGTACACAATGGTGTGGATCAATTATTTACTCATATTCCTACCTTTAGGCTTCATGATGAGAGTGAAAATACATGAATTTCAAATATTTCTGGGAAACTTAAGAAAGTGTCTTTTAAAATAAAAGCTTTGTCTCGTTGTTAAATGTGTAACGTCGATGTTACGCTCCAATGTGTTTAACTGCACTTCCCTCTAACTCAGGTGGGGTTTTACCTGCATTGGGAAATTAAACAAAGTATGTCCACACGTCTATGTTTGGTTTAGCTAATGTTTCATAACATCAGCCACCACGGGTCTGTACACTGACACGAGCAGATCACTGACAGGTTTAAATATAAAGAGGTTGTTTTATGGAAACACTGGGACACTGTGATGCTGCGTGGGGTGAGCTAGCTATCTGCTATACCCTCTTCGTGCCTCTGTCTGGCAGCTTCAACCACAGGAATTAATACAATTCAAACAACGTAAACTAAACAGCATTATTTATTGGCGAGAAGTGTTTTCCACTCACCTCCGTGTCCTGCTCCAGAGTCAACTGTTGGCTCGCCGCCAGCCCACCACCCAGAAGAAGAAATTAAATGTTATTACGCTCCTGCCTAATATTTAGGCAGTTGAAGGCTCCAGTTATTGGCTCCCCCCTCAGAGGAACCTATCAGTCCGCACCGTAAACATCGCCGATATCAACGCCAAATCATAACAAAAGTCATCCGAAATAAATCAATATAATTTAAAAATATTTTACGGTCTTCATTTGTGCCCGCCACCGCCAAATTTCACCGCTTCCCTCCGTCTTTATCGCCACAAAATATGAAATAAGCGGCGCTGCTTCCTGACACCGTCGGGCTCATCAGACGTTCTGGCGACGCAACGACGTAAGCGCCTAGAGTGACGTAAGCCAATCACGATTGAGGAAGAGGAGTCCGGTTTGCCTCTGGCCAATCATATACACGAATATACGTGCAAGTGATAGGTGCGTAAGCCAATGAGACGATCTGACCCGCCCCGCAAGGGTTGTGGTTCAGGACGCAGGTTCAGTTGGCTAGCAAGAATGTGCAGCTATAAAGAATATACTGTACCTACAGTAGTTGTATGCTTTGTTACAGCATTTTAACAGTTGTGCTTCATGCGGGTATTTATTTAAAAATAACGTATATTACTGTGATACTTTTACATAATTAAATTACATAAATATTACTGTAAAATAACAAATTTCTTCATAGCCATAAAGAAGAGGGTATGTAAGGTCAATAAAAGGTCACATTGTCATGAAATTACAACCAGCAGGTTAATCAGTAATATAGTTGACTGGGAGACAATCTGAAAGGAAACTACATGAATCACTATAGGAATATGAAATTGTCTGTACTATAGAAATATAAAAACACATTATTACCTACTGACAGTAAATTAGAGGAAAAACTACAGTGTGATTGAATTAGAATAAGATCATAAATTCCAGTTTATCTTCGAAGAAAGATTTCTATTAAGGCAGAATTTGAGATGACTACAGCCTGTCTGAACACAAATATGTAAGTAGTAGTCATTGTTTTAACTAGATGGTTCATATTATGTTTTCACATTCCCTACATTGTTTAGAAAAATCTAAAGGAAATTGACTCGTTTCCTCCAATAATCCCATCAGTGGTGCGTAGAAATACGTTCACCCTATCTGGAATCTTTCATTTCCTTGTCTGTCAAAGGTCTGTAGGTCAAAGAACAGGTGTATATTATCTGAAAACACAGATAACGTAACCGTCACACAGACAACAAGGTCTTGTTGACCAAAACTTGGTGAAGAGCGGCTCAAAGGGGAAGGTGAAGTTTTCCCCTCGTAAATCTCCTTATTTGGACGGGTTGAGTGTTTTTACTGTTAGGACCATGATGTCAACTTGCAGAGAGGTGGGTGGATCCGGCTAACACGTCTGGGTGTGGTGTCCAGCAGACAAGGCTGTTTTTATATTTCTCCCATCAATGAGGCTCACTGAGCTGTGACACAGCGACTATATTTAGATTTGGGCTATAAACTTTCTGGCCTGCAGCCGGGGCCTCGCAGTCTGAGATGGATTCAGACCACTGAGCCACATTTTTAACAAAATCAAGACTAAGTTTTCTTCTTCATATGCTTGTATGTAGGTATGCAGGAAAACTGGTTTATATTAATCATAGACTGTTAAAGAAATGGACAAAGCAATCGTGATTTCACCTGTTGGTTTGTAGACGCATGTTTTGAAGGCAGGAGTTTGGTATTTGAATGTCACCATGTTGGTGATTTGGAGCCAGAAGTGACCATATTTGGATATGAAGGAAAGAGTGAGGAGCTGTGTCTGACCCTTGAACCTGAGGGCACTGTCCAATGTGGATGAGACTGGAGCTCCTCATCAGTGTCATTAGAGACCAGATCTGTCAATCAAACTAACTGCACCTCTAACTCCATTTTTGACTTGGAGTCAGTGTTTTGGAGCCAGCATCTAGTGGTTATCAGGAGTATTGCATTTTTGATGCTTTACTTTTGAGGCCCACTTGCTTCATTCATTTCTCTTTACATTCTATGATACCACCATGTTAAAAAAAAGTTCTCCGGTTCGAAAATGTATGACATCAGAAAGTATATGAATATAAGATTATTACTGCACATGTATGTAACCATACCGATACCATAAACAAGAATTTCTGGATATCCTGTAATAATCTTTTTTCTCATCATCTGCTCTTTTCTGTTTTACTCCTCAGCAGTTTGTCTTTTTTCCCATGCTATTTGTGTCCTTTAAAACATTACGAAACACACACATAAAAAACCCCGGACTTAGTTCCTTAAAACGTTTTAAAGATACATGTCTTTCCTTGAAAGGTCACATGACCTAAAGTGTGGTGACATTTAAAATTAGATTATTTTAGCTAAAAGCAGATTCATGACATTTTTTTCCAAGATAAATTGTCTTTATATGTGGATTCTTTAAATGACCTAAAGTGGATCAGAGGCAGCAGGATGACAAAACCTTACTCCACAAACTGCAACAATAAACATCCTTCATATAGATGATATAAAAATACTTTTGAAACACAGAAATTAAAAACAATTCCTGTGAAGCTGAAATTGAACAAATAAAAGCCTCAAAGTGTTTGTCCAAAGTTTATTTAAAAAACAAAACAAAACATTGATCAATCCTGGAGTTACAGCGAGCTGAGGGACATAACATTAAATCAGATTTCAGGGTGAACATCAGAAGGAGCCATAATGGTTTCATTCATAAATATGTACAAAAACAGACGTCAATAAACAACATATACTGTACATAAAAATACTCTGTTTTGGACTGTGAGGAAGTGTCTTTCTATATCAAGAAGAATGTGAAGACACTGTCTGTTCTTCTTCTTCAGTTGTGCTGTGTGTATCTGTAGCTCTGTCTATGACAAATTACCTACAGGACATTAAAAAGTATCTTTCACAAATCACACAGACTCTTACACTCATTTCCAGTCCTGTGAAGGAATCCTATTTGTCTTTCACTCAGACACATTTGGCAGGTGGAAACACAAAGTTTGAATCCTGCAGTTGTCGTCCAAGAAGGGATGAAGACTCACAAAAGAAAAGACGTAATTGTCCAAAGTGACATCATGAGTGCGGCGG
>OOFC01050458.1:17977-40738 GCA_900323345.1 Pseudochromis fuscus | reverse complement strand
CCCTTCTCTCAGCCTTATATCTCCTTAATGATAAAATGATTTTCAGATGGACCACCTGTCAATCAGACTAGCCCCGCCCCTAACTCCTCCCACCAGATCTCTGAGGAGAAGAGTTGACTTTATCTGATGACATCAGAATGACTTGTGGAGAAAATGTATTGCCCAAAAATGACCATTTTTGGATTGAAGTGAATTGGAGTCAGCATCTAGTGGCCATTGGGAGCATTGCACTTTTTCACCTTCACATTGGCCTCATTTACACATGGATAAACACATCAGACCATCTGAAGTAGTGTTGGCTGTGATGCAGCAGAGAGCGCTCAAAACATATCTATCAGTTTGACCTATTGCACGCCCTATTGATCTATCAGTAGACTAAGTTAATGTTAATCTCTATGAAAATGGGAGATGACAGCAGGTAGAGGCATCCTGAGCAGTTAATTGTGACACCAAAAAATCTGAGAAGCAGCGTGTGGAGGTATTTTGGATTCTACACTGTGGGTGGCCAAGTCACAAACAAAAGATAAGGCTGTTTGTCACCTTTGTAAGAGTGTCTTTGTTGTATTAAGACCAAGGTTGAAGTGGCATAAAGAAACCAGTGAGTTAATACAGCTGGTTAAAAAACAGATGTGACTGCTGCAAGATTGAAACCATGTGATGTTAGACAGAATGTGAGGTTAATGAAGTAACAAAAATTCTGATGTGTTTTAGGGAAGCGAGCAGAGCGTGGATGGGTCGGTGGATTCAAATTTATCTGAACGAGTCGTGGGTTACTTTAAATCTGTCTAAAGTTAATTTTTGATAAAATCACAACTCTACAACAACACTCCTGTTGTGATGCTTCAGTTTTCTTCCAGGGAGCTTAATTTTGTCACAAAAACTGACAGACTGCACTGACTTACACAAACCTGGACATCATGACTAGAGCTATGTTTACACAGATTCACCTATATCTCTATAAATACTGCAATATTGTAAAGATCTATATACATTACATGTCCCTTTTTTACTGGACTTACACTGTGAACTTAAAGCACACCAATCAACCTTAACCAGTATGGCAATTTTAATTGAAATGAATGAAACAAACTACAGTATAGACATAATCTTGTCACGCAATTTAATGATCTAATACTCAGAACAGTCCTTATTTCTGAACTAGAAACATATGTGTGACAACTAGAAATATTATAAGAGGAAACAAGAATCAGTATCAACATTGTATATAGATGAGTTAAATAATGTGGCTTGGAATCTGTATATTTCAGCTGATGAAGACTCGAGCTGCTCAATCTTTGAAACTAGTGGCAAATAGCAGTGCTCAAAAATAAATGGCACATGATACTCACTTGATTTATTTGGCTCTCTTAATAGTCATTACATATATACATCGACCGCACGCTCATATGACTTGCATTATTTTTTACCCAGTTAACCTGAGGGGGTCGTTTGTGTGCAGTCTCATATGTCCTTCTATTTCCAGGAAAGGAATCACACAGAGATAGATGGTACTAATCATTCTGGCCATCTTCTGCAACTAAAGGAAGCTTATATCAACAACCTGAGCTGAGAAAAACTGATTAGGCTACATGAAATCTATCTTTGTATTTGAATATCTCAGCTGGTGTATGTCTGATTTAATAGTAACAACTAGAGATGTTGTAATCAAAATATGATCATAAGTGCTCTTTTGTATTGTTTTGTATGAAGGAGCGGATATAATTTTCTCTTGTAGGGTTCTGAGAGGTCTGTATTTGAAGCAAAATTACAAGCATGCACCTGGCGCCCTCTGCTGACTGAAAGCTTGAAGTGCTAACTGGGCTTCTGTGTGCGTGACTTTGGTTATCCACTTCAAGCCTGGAATCTGTAGCTGGAATGCATGTCTGAACTTGTGAGTGAGCTGCAGACCTGCAGAGCTGCTGTGGACTCCTCGCTGGGCAGAGAGTCAATCAGTACATCCACATCTTTGGCTGTTCTGGCAATAAGAGCTGCAAACAGCTGGGCATATTCTAGACAGAGACACAAAGACAGATTTAAATATTCACATTTGTCAATCTATCAGTCATTACCAAAAAAATAAAAGATACATTTAACCCTCCTATTATTCTTGGGGTCACTTTGACCGCACTTCATGTTTAATGTCTCAAAATCAAGCGTTAACATCATTTTTTTGTCACTAATATTTTTGTAATTTAAGGGTGACATGCAGGTAAACATAAAATGAATAGGAAAATATGTTTTCAATGTCCTGTACACACTTTGTAGCATCAGTGTTATAAATAACAAAAAAACACCAAAAGAGATGTTTCTTTGACATTTAGGTCAATCAATGAGAGTTTAGAATGATTTGCATTTTTCCCCTGTAGTTACATAATAGGTATTCTAGATGTATAAGGGGTGGATCGGGGATTTTGTTTTGTTTTAAGGGATGTAGGTAGCAACACAAAATCCTTGAAACCAAAACTCTGATAACAATTTAAATCATTTTTGCTGAGGTCTAAGATCTACGAAAATGTATATGGTAAAGTGGTTACAAATTTGATGCTAGTGACTTGCAATCTGGAATAGAAGGAATAACACACCAACAATGTAATCAAAACCGTGTTGAGGAGATATGAACATTAGGAAGGACTGGACATTGACGTTAAACAGCAAACAAACTTTCTATATTTATAATAAGAGAAAAACAAAGCGCAAACAAACCTTCTGTTGGGTTTGCTGGCTGATCCTTGTTGATAGCCGTCTGGATGTTGCTGAAGGATGCAGGAGGCGCACATTGTTGCAACACGCCGATAGCATTACAAAACTGATCGGCAAGCTGGACACATACAGCAACATCATTACTGACAGAGAATTACAAACAGGAGGCTCGCTACTAACATTCATTCAGACACAGGGTTGCTAATACTGTCTATGTTGCCTGACACTTCCAGTGATTTAACTCTCGTGTAGTGAATATTTCTGTGTGCAAAAGAACTCTGAGCTCAGCTGATTTGATGGCTTTCTGACACGGGCCTGCAGGTTGTTAGCTAATACAAATACGTGATTAGCTCCACAGTGAAACGTTACGGTAACAGGTTAGAGAAATAACAAGTCTACTGTTTCTCAACAGCGACCACTTTTAAATTATATAAAGTCAAATCATATTTCTAAACGTCTCTTTCTAGAGAACGTTTTAAAACAATTTTCTTACCGAATTCACAGCGTCTTGAAGTTGTGTTAGCCTGTCCGCCATGTTTTGTGAAATTAAACAAAATCTCGTTGTCGCGAGAGTACAGGGTCTCGTGTTCTCGCGGAATTGGACGGTATTTTGAAAGCTTTGGGTGGCATACTGTCGTTTAGGTTATCTGTGGCTACTTTAACCATCTTAAGAATGATTTCTACAGCAAACGAAGTCAGTGTTTGAATCAAAAAGTTAATATCTGCTGTGTTGTCCTGGAGTTTTAAAGAGGAACTAAGAGGAGCTACTTGTTGCTGTTGATGGGACTGATGTTAGCATGTAGCTAATGTTAGCTACCAAACATCAACAGGAAGCAGCGGGTAGCTAATTTCCAATGTCTTGCACTGTGAGCTCTCCAGGTATGGCAGCTTGTACTTGAATCCATTACCTAACTTAATAAATAACTATTAAATAACTAGAACTGCTTTAGATACCTGCCGTATGTAAAATCAGCTCATGAGTGGATTAGCATGGCAGCTTTACTGTGATTAGTTTGACAGCTAATAAGTTAGCAAAGACTTTTGTGTACAGCTAGTTTAATGTAACTTATCACTGAGTTAGTTAACTTAGTGGGAAGAGTCTGTTACCGCCGTTACATCTGCCACAGCTGAGATAACTATGGCTTACCAATAACATACTAAATATATCTCTCTCAACAAGCTAATGTTAGCTTGAGCGTATTAGCTGACACAGCAGCTGTCAGTCAGGGTGTGAAGAGGAGGAGGTTCAAAATTCAAAAACTTTATTGTCACGTGTAAAACACAATAAGATTCCAGTTGCGTCAACGGTAAATTTGTAAATGACTTGACACATATTTATAGAGAATATGAACTGAGATGCCTTAAATAATACATAAAAAATATTAATATTGTAATTTTTCAGGTTAGTTCTTTGTTTGCATACTTTAATTGTAGAAGAGTACATTCTCTAGACTGTATATTATATTACTTTAAAGTTGTCCATATCATATTTGTTGTCTTACCTGTGCAATACCACAACCTGCTGCTGCAACAGAAGAGATTCCCAACTTGGGATTAATAATGTACATCTATCTGTCTATCTATCTAAATGGTACAGCACTTTCCTTGCACCATGGTCATGTAATAATCTGCTAAAAGATTTTTAAAAAACTCATATCCATTATTGATTTTAAGAGTATGTTAAAGAATGGTGAGGGAGGAATGTCATTGTTTTTATTGAGAGGTCACTGTGCTTGAAGAGTTGCCAGTCTGTCTCATTTTTCATTTGTGTATCATGTACGTGTTTAATGTAATTTTGATTTTGAGTGACTACTACCTTGGCCAGGTCTCCCTTGTAAAATATTTCTGATCTCAATGAGACTTCCTGGTTAAATGTTTAAAAATTACCTAATATTACACATACGCACACAAACACCAAGCCAAGATTATTTGATTAGTACATCAATAAGCCCAATTTATTACCTCAGATAAAAAAAAACAGATTAAAATACAAACTTCATGGCAAGTGAGGTGACGTCTGATGAAGACTCATTAAATATCACTGTTTTATGATATACAGACTGTTAATATTTTGAGAGAGAAGAAAAGATAATATGTCACCCCATCATTTCTAATACAACTGAATATTTAATTAATCTCAGACAGTATCATGGCACTGAATGGTTTGGGTTATGAACTAGTCTGGTACCGATTACACTAAATTATCCAGTGTTCATGTTAAGATATCCACACAGTAGATTTCTGTTGTTGCTTGTATTTCCTCAGGTATGAACTGCACCTTAGAGAAGGTCCTGGCAGATGCCAAATCCTTAGTGGAAAGGCTTCGCAACCACGACAACGCTGCTGAGATGTTAATCGAACAGACGACATCTCTCAACAAGCGAGTGGAGGCCATGAAGCAGGTGAGTGTGGTTCTTATTCAATTTTTGTATTGTTTTTTTTTTTGTATTTTTGTGTAGATGTTCTACTGAGAATTGTTGACAGTAGATACTCAGATTACTTTGAGTAGGCTTCTTAAAAAATATGCTTTGATATGAAAAAACAGAAACACATGTGATTTTGATTGTAAGCCCCTGATTTCCAATTGTTATTCTTAACAAAATGTTTCTGACTGAAGTTTTTCACTTGTTTTCTGAGAGTGAGTCTTGTCGTTTCTTGTTGACAGTACCAGGAGGAGATTGATGCACTGAACCAGGTTGCACGGCATCGGCCTCGTTCCAGTCTGGTACTGGGAATCCAACAGGAAAACCGTCAGATCAGAGAACTTCAGCAGGAAAACAAAGGTTCAGTGTTTTTTAAATAGCTTGAATGATTCTGGTGGAATTAAGGTCCAGTTTTTAGAGAAACAAAATAGGTCATTGTTGGGTCTATCGAGAACTTTTGAAGCCTTGTCACTCTGTTTGCTGCCATGTAGAGAGTATTTCTGGTTAAATAAGTGAGATGTGGCTGCTGATTATGAAACTCATAGATCCTCTTTCCCAGTGTTGACTAGTCAACAAACCAAACCTGTGTTCATTCATCCTGCAGAGCTACGGACATCACTGGAGGAGCACCAGTCTGCATTAGAGCTCATCATGACCAAATACAGGGAACAGGTGTTCAGGCTTCTAATGGCCAGCAAGAGGGACGACCCCGCCATCGTCACCCAGCTGAAGGAGCAGCACACCACGGTCAGTCAGGCCATGGGATCCTTTAAATGCCTGTTTGTTTTGGGAATGTCAGGTTTTTCATGAAACTCTGGCATCAGGCTGTGTGCACTCAGTATGTTGAGCAGTGTAATTGTCATGCAAGTTTAAGTGTTCTGTGTTTCTTAATAAATTTGCCCACAAAATAAAGAAGAGCAGCTTGATACACTGTACAGTTACACTGTACACTATATACTGGATACATTTTACTCAGACCCTGTCTCTTTACTTTAAGTTACTTTCAAATTTCTTTGTTACAGTTGTTTTAACACTGAAGAAAAAAGCAATGCTATTTTCAGAAATCACAATCATTATTTAAGCTTCTGTGGCCTTTTACTTAAATATATGTTTTTCATCCTTGTAGGAAATGCAAGCGCACATAGACAAGATCAACGAGATGGCCTCTGTGATGAGGAAGGCGATAGAGGTGGACGAGGGGAGGATATGTGAAGACGAGGAGAGGATCAAACAGCTGGAGGTAAAAGTGAACATCCAACCCTGTTGCACAACAAGTTTCAGTTGTTTCAGAGGCTTGAGACTGTCTTTGTACAAAAGAGATATTGAGGAAAGAGGAGGATACACTCTGCACTGTAGTGATGAATCAAAAGTAGAGAAATCCAAATAATACACAAAACACATTTTCAGTGACCTGATGTGTTTACCTGATTTTAAGTCAAAGCAATAGTGTTGATGGCAACATGTTATCCAAGTAAAGTTGAGTCAGGGCAACTGAGGCTTCCTGAGTTCTGGTTACTTTTTAGATGAGAGACATCTTCATCTTGACTCTTCAGTCTTTAAGTCCAGTTGAGCTGACTGAGCGTCATGATTATGTGACTCAGAATCTTCAGACATCTGGACATAAAATCTGTCAAATACTGTCCTCCAATGATATGTGTAGTCTCTGATTAATGTTTGGAAAAGACAGTTTGTTTTTATTTGTAAATGGATTGTACCTTATTATATTAGCTTAGGTCTACAAAGTTTTTCTTTTTGCCTTGCAATTTACCCATTCACACACTAGTGGAAACAGAGCTACCATGCACAGCACTCGCTAACATCAGGAGCCATTCTGGCTTTTCTGGGTTGTTGCTTGAGGACACTCTGACCTGGGGAGAAGCTGCGATTGAATCACCAGCCTTATGAATTGTGGGTGACCAGCTCTACATGAAAGTCCTTACTGACAGATTTTGTAAATTATTATTTTTTAAATTACTTTTTTTTTTTTTTTTTTTTAAATTATTAATTATTTATTTATTTATTTATTATTATTATTATTATTCCTTTTTATTGCCCATTAATACATCCAATTTATTAATTACTTTGTAATTTAGTCTATTTATCTCATTTGTAAACGAACTTAAAAGGCTTTTTTTTTTATACAGCTAGGACTATGCCGTCATATGTATGTGGTCAAAACAAATTGTGCATTTGGATGGTAAATCTGTAAATTGTTGTCCAGTTTATAGAAACGGCAGAACCCACTTCTTTAGAGAGACAATAAAATGTAGCTGCAACCATTAAGTTAAATAGGTTTTTTATTAATCAAGAAGTCAATGTGCACAGATTTCAGACTTTGTAACAAAGCTGCTGACTCGTGGTGTGTTTGATGATGCACATTGTTTGAAGGTGCCAACATTCAAAGACCTGTTATTCGTGATGAATTTAATATAAAGCAGTATATTTTAAAATAGTGTTGGTATTATATCAAAGTATGATTGTACATTTCTGTTTCTACACTTCAGCTGGAGAACAACGGACTCCGAGAGCTGCTGGGAATCAGTCGTGAAGCTTTCCTGGTGCTGAAAAGAGACGACCAATCAGAGAGCACGTCGCTGTCGCCGCTGCTGACCAGTGCTGACGTCAGCTTACGGAAGAATTAGACGCCAGGAGTGACCGCCGACGCCCCCTCCCGCCCCTACTGCTGCCACTACAGTGTACAGCGTGTACAGTCTGTTGCCACAAACCACTTCACCTTTGACCCCATGGACTCTCCAGATGAAGAGTCTCCTGGCGCTGCATCCCCATCTGGTGATTGAGATGCAGGCAGTGCGCCCCCATGCCCTTCTTGGGCTTTTTCTGTTTGTTTGTTGGTATTTCTGTAATGTTTGCTAATTTCGCCAGCATGCATGAGCCTGTGGTGCCTGCAAGGTTTTAAAGTGTGAATGAGTAAAAGAGCGGCTTGTGTTTGAAATAAATCTGTAAACATGAAATTGTTTTTGCTGAGTTTATATGGATTTAATTTTACTTGAAAATGTCACGGTTCTGTTTTGGTGGACTGTGTGGATGCACAATCTCCCACTTCCACATTTCATGTTATTGTCATAAGAAACTTTAAAGCAGGAATAGAAACAGATCCAACACATAGGATATGTTGTAACAGCCAACTACCTCTTCTGCTGCCAGTGCTGGAAGAAGTGTTCACATCCTCTCCTTGTGTAATATAACCACAGTGTAAACATACTCCACTGAGAGCATAAGTTAAACTATGTAAATAGTCACAGGCACTTCAAGTATGAACAGTGAAAGTATTCAGTGGAGAAATTGGCCCATGTAAGTGTTACACTGATAAATCATTAGATTTATTACCCATGTATTAATGACTATTTTCATTGATTGTTTAGTAGTGAAAACTGCTCTTTACAATTACCTGTGGCTCAAAGTGACAACTTTACACTGCATCATTTGTCCAATAAACCATCCAGACTTCAAGGTAATTATATTGGATAAAAAGAGGACATCCTTACACTCAACAATCAAATGTTTGCCATTTCTGTACTAAAAATACCTGAGATAAAAATTATTATAACAGTTGTCAGTTAATTGTTAAAGTGATTTATCGAGTGAATATTTCATCTCAACTAAAGTCAAAACTATAGTTTGATCAACTGCAAAGCATCACATTTTATGTTGTGGTTATAGACTGTATATAGAAATGGATGAAGCAACCAGGGCTCAAAAATTGCATGTAAAAAAAAAATGCACTACTCAGGGTGCCAAGGTAGCTCAGCTTACTGAGCGGGCAACTCATACACAGGGACTATAGTTCCCAATGCAGCAGTCATAGGTTCGAATCCAGCCCGATTTACTGTATGTCATTCTCCCAACACATTTCCTGTCATGTGTCCACCGTCCTCTATAAAGATAACTTAAAAAAGTGTGCTAATCCTGATGGCCACTAGATGCTGACACAAAAAAACCCCAAAAAACTCTGGCTCCAATTGACTTCAATTAAAAAATGTAGATGTAGATATTAGGCTTCAAAAAGAGGAAGATTTAGGGGTGTGGTTAGTATAATTGACAGTCTCGTCTCCAATGAGACTATACCCGAACTCCAGTCTCATACACATTGGACACAGTGGACAGACCAAATATGGTCACTTCTGGCTCCAAATAACCAAAATGGCAACTTTAAAATACCAAATTCCTGGCTTCAAAACATAAGGCTGACGTTACATTAGCTTCATTCGTTCTAAAAACAGTGGTAATCGCTCTGTGTTTGTTCAGAAACATTTTAACCTGTAAAACAGGAAAGCTGCCAATTAGTCAGTGTTGAGTTTACACTGACGTTTTTGTCAGGCCAATTAAAGGCAACCAATGGTTTAGGAACAGTGATCAATGTAAACATCTCATCTAACCATAAACTGCATATTTTTAAAAAAAAAATCGTATTTTTTATAGACAGTCTATGAATCTCAGTAACGTGCTGTAAGAAACATTTATCAGATCACATTTAGTTGTTGCTGGGTAGAAACAACTGAGTAAAGACCATGGGATGAAGACATCGCGGGACTACAGGCGAGATTCTCGTAGACTTGTTCGTTGAGCAGTCGGAGCGGCAGAGGAGAGAAAGCTCCTGTCACAGCAAACCCCTCAGTTCGGTCCAGCATGTCGTCTCTGTGGCTGCAGGGACTTCTACCCAAACACAGAAAGCTGCGGGGCTACCACTGACGGTACAGACGGAAGATACACGGTACAGACCGAACAAACGGACTGTTGTTGTTAAATAAAACAGGACAATGTCTCGATGGATTTGGACCCCGCTGCTGCTGCTGCTGCTGCTGAGTGAAGTTGAAGCTCAAGTGGAAAGTGAGTAACTGCAGTTATCTGATGTAATGTCACTTTTATTTTTGTTATTTAACGTAAACTGATGGAAAGTGATGTAGTGTATTCGAGTAATTATTAGGAAAAACATGTTGTTGTTTTCTTAATACTCAGTTTGTTTTGTCATTATTGTGCAGCATTAGCTTGCTAACTAAACATGATACTTTTTTACAAATACACCACACAGGTTTATTTTCCACAGCACAGAACACAGTTTAATTATTTAATTATAAAGGTTTGAGAATAGAGTTATCTCCTTCAGGTTTTAACAAGCTGTGGCGGACTAGATCTGTAACTAACGACTATTCTGATAGTTAATCTAATTATCAACTACTGAAACAATTTGTCGATTCATCGTTTTATGAATGACGTAATTATTTAATTGTTCTTATTTAGCTATCAGCATTTAAATGTAACCTGAGGTTGTTTAAATTATATGATAATGATAAATACAAGAAAGATGGGTGCTCCGTTCAAATATTCATCTTTTAATCAACTACTGATACAGAAAATACATTTAAAAATGTCTAATTTCTTCTCTAAGGACGGGCACAGTGTTTAGTATTGATGTATAATATAGTGTTTTCTACACAAGGGCAGTAAGTAATCATTGTTTTTACTCAAAACATGTCTGATGATAATACTCAACTATTGAGTTTGTCACTATTTTATTGTTGACTAATTGTTGCAGCCCTAGTGTGGACCATCACAGACCATTGCTAACTTTATTTTAAATACTATTCCCCTGACATTAATATGGTAATTTACTTTACTATCATGCAGTGTGACTGAAGTTGCATTACACTAGTTACATTTTTACAAGTTTCTTAGAAAATCAGAACTCTTTGAACATTGATCTGACTTCAGAGAACTTTGAACCAAAACAAATGGTGGCTGGCAGTGCCACTTAAAAACGTGATAGTGGAGTGTTTATTCAGACTTGTGAATCAATACACTGTGTGATACCAGCTATAGCAGACTGAGATGACTTTATGTCTTTTGGTTCTCCACAGTCTCAGTTTGATGACATGTGAAATGCATCAGATTACAGCTTTAAGACACAAGTAAACAAAGGCATTCGATCAAAATATAAGTCAACTAACATCTGGATAACTTCTTCTGTTGCACACATTGCAGCAAATGTGAGTTACTAAGTTGTTTTGCCATTTTAAAAAGAGGAATACAGCTCAGATTGTGGTTTCTACCTGTGGCTGTGCAGTTTTCCGCCTGTTACCTTATCAGGAAAATCAAGGCAGCAGGTCAGAGCTGACCTGTAAACAGCCTGGTTAAGGCAGCATGTGTAACCTGCAACAGATCTGCAGAGCATGAGCAGTCAGACTTTGCATTCATCCTCTTTGTGTGACAAACAAACACGCCTCACACATTAGTGAACGTACAAATACAGTAACACCATACATAGCACCCAGGCAGTATCACACATACTAATTATACTGAGTAATATGCACGTTTTGTCTGTGCACTTTGCACCAACTTGCTGTCAAACTTTAAGACCTAATGAGATCCATTAGTGTGATCAGTCAGAGACGAGCAGGAGGCAAAGTTCAGTCTCACACTGATAAACCGACTTAAGAATGAACCAAGGATCAAACAATATTTTAACTGCATGATAAGATGAATTATTGTGAAACTACTATGTCATGATATGTAGTGTATACAGTTGTCATGTGTCATAGAATCACTATCCATTCAGCATTCAGTGCAATTGCATTTTTTTAATCAGTCAAGCTCCACGTGTTGGTCACGTCTAACTGTTGGATAATTGCTGTTGCAGCACATTCATTTGAAGTGGTCATGGCATTACACAGCAGGTCAAGTCAAGTGTGTACGGTCCACTCAGATAGGCAAAAGACCTAAAACATCCATAGTTAATTAATTATTACAGATCTATGAAAATAGACCACAGTATTGATGTAAGCAGATGATGAGAAGAAGATATGCTTCAGTAATTCTGGCAAAACAAATGGTTTTTAGAGGATGATGTGTGAATGGAGCGGCCGTTCTTCTTTTGAATGTTACAGTTGTTTTAAAAATTAACAGATTTCAAAGTGTTAAATAAACATCTCACAGGCTAAAGTATAAGTAAAAGCCCTCGGTAATTGATGCTGCACTTTAACCTCATTAACAAAAGCCAACAGGAGGTTTGAATACTCCAGGAAGGCACCTCGACACGGAGAGTACTACTTCCCTCAGTCTTTTATATAAGACCTCTCCTTGATGTGCTGCTGACCTGATTTTAGGTTTCCTACTTGGCTTCTGTCCAAGCTGCTGTCTGTGTTAAAGACATTTTACTGTGTTATTTCAGTCAGCTGCTGATCTTCTCCACTGTAACTCAGCCTGAGTGAAACAGGAAAACTTAATTTATTTAACTCAATTATGCATACATCCTCCGGCTGAGTAATGCAGAGTCATCTTTAATCAGCTGTTTGAGTGTGATCAATTTCCTGATGTATTGGGTGGATGTGGACTTCAGTCACATCATCATGAA
This sequence comes from Pseudochromis fuscus, assembly GCA_900323345.1. NCBI lineage: Eukaryota > Metazoa > Chordata > Actinopteri > Pseudochromidae > Pseudochromis > Pseudochromis fuscus. The sequence goes on along the minus strand of OOFC01050458.1, from coordinate 28,246 downwards.
TGTTCCTTATCTCCCATTAAGTTTTCAGTCACACAGATCATACACGTCTCAGGCTGTGTGGGGACTGTGTTGTGGTTTGTAGGCCACACACAGGTAGTTTCCCCGCAGTGCAATTATGTAACTTACTGATGGAAACTTTCTCATATCAGACCGGGTGACGTTTCTGCCCGGGACCTTCCAGAACGTCAGCCTCTCGCGGAACGAGACGGTGCAGGCCGTGGTGCCGAGGATCCCCGCCGAGGTCGCCTTCATCACCCTGCAGTTCCACACGCAGTACCGCAACGCCACGCTCTCCTACACACGGGTGAGAACGTGCTGAACTTTCACCAAATTTGACACGAGAGGATCTAGTTTCAGTTGTGTGGAGCTGATGCTCTGTCGACACTTGTACAGTAACACATGTGACGGACAACCAGCGAACCAAGGCCACTCACTGTAATATTCTGATAACCAATGATGAAAAATATCTTGGACTTTGTGTAAACTAGCTGCAATAAAACATGTCTGACTATGAAATACAAGTAACTGATGACCTGAATATTATGTTACTGAAGGAAAACACCAGAGTTAGTTGGGTAATTTGGTTCCTTGCGAAGAATTCAATAAGAAGATTACCCAGTCTCACATGTATGTCTTTAATATGAACTGGTTAGCTTAGTATAGCTTAGCCTACAGGGTGTAAATGGAAACCAACTCGCCTGGCTCTGTCCAAAGGTTACAAAACCAGCCAAGCAGTCCCGCTAAAGCTCTATTATTATTAACATGTTGTGACCCCTTTTCTTTAAATCTGTACGTTAATCCAACTAGAACAACGACCCGGTGTTGTTGTGTGCAGGACTGTGTGTCAGCCACGACCTGCGATTTTTAAATTCATTGTGAAGTTTCCAGGCAACGAAAAAGAATTCAGGAAGTAATACAAAAAAAACACCTTGGCAGATGACCTCCTGTAACCCCACAGAGCCGATCTCGCCGGTTCTTCGTGCTCCCAGTCTTTATCCCAAACTCACCAAACACGTTCAGGCTCAGTGCACACATCAGTTTATTTACAGAGACTCTGTGAATAAACAGCTGTTCCCTGATCAGATATGTTCAGCATCATGAATATTTACAGGAGAGTTGTCGAGGAATTAAGTGATCAAGTCGTTTGAGGTGATGATACCTGCTGATCCTGCTTTACGCTGCCTATTTTATATTTTTTGTCCTTCATGACTGTATTTGGTACAATCACAATGAGATCGTGGACATATTTATTTATTATAATGACTGTTTTTTAAGGAGCGTGTATTACTGATGGACCGTACCCAAACATCTGTGAAACAAGACGATGTCGTGGCAATAAAAACAAATTATTTTCTCCGTGAGAGAAAGTACACAGCAGCGTTCTTGGTGGTTTAGGGATCGCAGTGAGCAGGACGCTACACTACATTACAATACACAATAAGGGTGCAATGGTTAGTCGCTGGCAAATTCAGTTGCCGACTATTGTCCCCACATATTTTTCAAAGGAGTGAGGCATCTCCCTTCCTTCCTATCTCTGCTCAGAGTTGTACAATAGCATCAGCATCAAGTAAACATACAGTGGTGGATGATGCTAAATACAGTAAAGGATTACTCGTCTGTTGTTGTTTGGAAAAAAATGGCACAGTTTTATTTATTTTTAACAATACTGAACACTGTGCCTTTCCTGGGAGAAGAAATTAGACATTTTTTATTTACTTTCTGTATCGTAGCTGTATGTATTTTTGATTGAACTATCCATCTTTCTTGTCTTTATTATTGCTTAACACATCATTTAAACTACCTCAAGCTAAATTTAAAAGCTGATAGATAAATAAGAGGCATTTCATAATTATGTGATCGCCGATTAATCGTTTCAATAGTTGATGATTAATCGAGTATCAGAATAGTCATTAGTTGCAGCCCTACTACACAACAGGCTTGGGAGTGTGTGTGAAATAGAGGCAGTGATAGTTAGAAAGAAAAAGATAAAAGGCTCAGCGGTGGTCGGAGATGTATAATTTTCTGCTAAATCACCAGATCCAATCACTTTCTTCAGCTGATCCATAATTGAGTGATTCGATTAGTGGTGCGGTCGCGTGAAACAAGGGGAAAAAACAACTGCAAGCTACACTGTGAAATTAGAGGCATGTTTCATAGCATATAAACAGGCAGCGGGTTCTACCTCTGATTAATGAATGAGGCTTTGTGAGCGAGGTCGTCTGACCCTCTGAGAGAAGTTGAAGTCAGCTGATGTACAGTCCACTGGTCATGAGCGGCAGACAGGGCGGCCATGAGGAGGGGGGAAAAAAAACAACCTCTGGCGTGGCTCCCAGAAGTCTCGGGGGGGACGGCTCGGTTTGGGTCCAAGCAGAGCACCCAGACAGGCGGGTCGACTGATTTAGTTTGGCTTTATTTTTCCCTGGTGACAGAAAAACAAATCCATGGAGGTTTCTCAGCATTAGAAGATGTCTTCCTTCAAGCCTGGTGACGCAAGTGACCATGAAAAGTTGACGTGGGGCAGAACGTCATGAAAACAATGAACCTGCAGAAGACATTTCAGAGGAACTGAAAGAGATGCTACACACTTCAGCTTGAGTTTTATCATCTGTTCTTCACCAATATCCTGTTGCTCTTGATATTTATCACTTACACTCACAGTGATAAACGAGGTTATGCATTTATCTGCAATGGTCTGTTTGTTTGTTAGCAACAGGAAAAAACACTTAAGAGATTAGATGAATTTACTCAGAGATACAATGTTACCACAGACTTTATCTAGAGTGGACGAAGCTAATGTGTAACTCGTTGGTTAGTGGAGTCGCAGTTTGAAGTTTGGTATTTGAACGTCGCCATGTTGGTTGTTTGGAGCCAGAAGTGACCATATTTGGATATGAAGGTGGGTGGGTTCATTGATCAGAAGTCTAATGTCTACTTGTTATGTAATGACATCAGAATGACTTGTGCAAAAAAATGTATTGACTGAGTATTTCAGGATTAAAATTGAGGACTTGTGAATTAAAGTCAATTGGAGCCAGCATCTAGTGGCCTTTAGGAGTATTACACACTTTTTAGACCTGTTTGCTTCGTCCATTTCTATTTACAGTCCATGAGTATTACCCAAGAAACTAATGATTAAATCTTGATCAAATTATTAAGATTTTGGCAATTTTGGGAAATCCCTATCTGTTACAATTGGCAAATGTTTTGATCAAGATAGTGTTGCTATTTGACCACAAGAGGGCAACAGTGTTCAGTCTATAGCATCAGTGCAGCTTGGCCTTGGCTGAGGTCTGTGCTCTCTGAGTGATTTCTAGTTATGTTTATTTATGTTCTGGTGATCTGGTGTTATTTTTCGTATTAGGGAAAATAAACTTGAGAATGTAACAATCAAAACCTGGATCATCTGTTTTCTGTTGGTGACTAATGAGCGAAAACATAAAGCTGCAAATCTTCTCTGGCTTGTGATTTGTAAAGGTCTGGCGTTCCCCTACCACTGTGGCAAACTAGATAAATTCAAGCAGAAACCACACTCTGCCCACTCCAGCAGCGTCTGCCTCAACAAGACTAATGTTACACAATGAAGTTATTATACGGGGCTGAGAGTCACACTATGTGGGCACAGTACTGAGAATCAATGCAGCAGTATTTATTCACTGCAAATCTAGAAATGTACCGTGAGAATGATCCTTTCTATCTGTTTCAATACAAAACACAGATAGTGTTTAACATCTTGCTATTTATTATTGTCTCATGCTCAGCAGCAAAATGTATTGGTGAGATTTTAGTGTCTTGTTTGAGACCATATACTGAGTAGTTGTTTTGTTTTGGGGTTTTTTTGCATTTATTTCTAGTAGGAAGTACCTTTATCTCTTTGTAACACATGTTCTGGTGTTGTCAGGAAGGTCGACCTCATGGGACCTGGGAGCTCACCAGTTCAGGATGTGGTGAACTCTGTGACACTTCAGTGATTGTCTCATGCTGCTGTCAAGAAAATACAACCACATTCAGTTGAGATATGTGAAGGTTTTTCATTCAGTGAAAACAATCAGAGGTCAGTTTTGTTCGGTGTTGCAGTTATTTAGAAGGATATCTCAAATCCCACGAAACTCAAGCTTGGTGGTTTCTGAACTTGGTGTAAAGTTGTCAAAAGTCACATATGTGAACTTGAATTTACAAAAAAAAAAGGTTCAATAATATCCTCAAACAGCTCCAGGTCTTAGCAAAAGTTACTCAAAAAGAAGTAGTGTGTTTGTTAGGGACTATTTGCAGCAGCGCATTAATACACAGTAACACTTTATTATTTTTGGACGACGTTGCAGCTCTGTGTGAGTCTAGTTAGAAACAAAATCAGAGAGTGTGTTAAAAATACTGAAAACCAAAGTTAAAGTATCTGGATCTGGGAACTACTGAATGAAAAGAATTAATCGAGTTTCCAGGCATGAGATGGGCATTAACTCTCTCACCAGGGATTTTGGGGACAGACACAAACGTTTCTGTTGACCTGATCTAAAGTTCAGCTGCAGACTGTAGTGAATCATAATCCTCCAGTGAGTTAATAACTTAATAACCCATGAAACAAAGAACTGAGAGTGTTGTGTTGTGTTTAAAAGAGAAAATGTTTGTGTAGGTTAGCTGGTAGAGGGTGGTCTCATCCTCATAAACGGTTTACTTTTCAGTCTGTTCTCCTTTTTGGTGAAAACTAAATTATCTCACTCGTTGTATTTGGATATTTTAATGATTTTCAGGCGAATGTCACAACAGCTAAACATAACAGTAATTTATTTTATGAAGAAATATCTAAAAATTGAAAAACATTCCCAGCTGTCTCAGCTGTTCTTTGCTTTTTTTGTGCCAATTAGCATATGTTGGCAAAAACACTGAACTATGATGTTGAACTTGCTTTATACCTTAGCATGTTAATATGTTAGCATACATGTGGCGATAGCATGTTGTTTTTGTGAACTTGTTGCCATGGAAGGATCAACATTGACTTCAAAGCACCACCATGTAGTACATACACTGTATCAGGGATGGATGACGTGATGTCACCTGTTGGTTTGTGGACTCTTAACGTGGCCATGTTGGAGTCAGAAGTGACCATATTTGGATTTGAAGGGAGGAGTGAAGAGGTGGGTCTGACCCTTGAACCTGAAATCACTCCCCAATACATATGAGACTAGAGTTCACCGGTGAATGAGCCTCCAAACCTCCTGTAAATCACTGGAGACCAGAGCTGTCAATCAAACTAACCCTGCCCCTAAATCTTCCTCTTCTCTCAGTGTAAATAATATCTCCTTAATGGTGAAATGATTTTCAGATGTTCCAACACATCACTGAGAAGAAGAGTTGATTTTAATGACATCAGGATGACTTGTGGAAAAAATGTATTGACTGAATATTTCAGGATGGAAAATGATGATTTTTGAATTGAAGTCAATGGGAGCCAGAGTTTTTTTGGAGCCAGCATCTAGTGGCCATCAGGAGTATTGCACTTTTTCCAAACTTTGGGACCTGCTGGTTATGTCCTCTATATACAGCTCCCAGAGCCACTGAGGCTGACTGTACACTTGTTTCCCTCTTGTTTTATGTGATTATATTTTTAAATATTACTGTGCATCTTCTCACCAGTTGATATTTGTGTTTGGCTCAGGTGCCAGAACTGGATCTGTCGCTGACGGCGGTGGATTCAGGACTCCTGTCGGCTCTCCAGCCGGGACAAACATCCCTGTCCTTGTTCCTGTCCTCTCCTGACGGTGACACCGTGGCAGGCACCGGGGTCATCCTGCCCTACTCCAGCACCGGTAACTCTCCCCTCAGGTGGTGACTGTGAGGCGATTACAAAAACAAGCCACAGTGCTCCTCCTTGCACGTCTTGCATGAGAGGTTCAAAAAGAAGGAAGTTGCACGCTATCGTTCATGAAAACTGCTTCTGCAAATCAGGGACTTTCACCACAGCCTGAAAAAAACATCAGTAGTGATTTAGACTTGAGGAAACTCATGCAGACTGTGAGTAAGTGCTGGAAGTGATTGTACACAGCTGCTCATGTGTCTTTCTAGTGTGTTGAAATTTCTATATACCGAGTCATCCTGACATGGCACAGTGACACTGAACCTCAGGGGAGTTCTCATGTCCTCTGTGGACCTGATGTGCAGCATCTAAACATGAATGTGTTGTGTTTCAGACCCGGTCCCCGGAGCCTGTAACACAGAGTTCAACCTGGAAATCGACCCTAACGTCTACATCCACTACAACCTCTACGAGACCACCATCCGCTTTGCTCCGGCAAACCTAGGATACAGGAGGTAACACATGACACTGGCGGGCATTGTTGCACAACCTCCTGCTGAGCGTGTTCAGCTGCGAGGACCAACGGCTCTGTGCAGCAATCACATCCGATCAGACGAGCTGTCAAACTGCCATGTGATATTTCCGTCTCTTTTTCTGCCATAACTGATGTTACATCTCTACATCAAAGGCGTCCTGAAGTGGCCCCGTTCACTGGCACACAGTCATTTCCTGCCAAGTCTGTAGCCGCACAGACAGTCAGGTTTTATTCATCTGAAGACCTCTGTTTATCTCCAGGGATGGTTTTATTGCAGCCACGTGTGGATGGAGCCCGCTGCCCATGAATGTTTTCCACCTACTAATACTGTTGTTAACAAGGTTTGGCTACAGTTCAGTTCACTTCAGGTGACGTGTTAGAAGATCTTCTTGTTTGACATGTCTAACTGGAGTCATTTGTTGTATTAGGTAATGAGTCCATGTGATCATTACTCACTGTCACTGTTCCAAGTCTGAGCTGTGCTACACTGGCATCCTCCACTCAGATCATGAAGTTTAGAAAATGTACAGTCGGTATACAACACATCTTTAAACCTTAGAGGGAAAGTTTCTGGTACATAAACAAATAGATGATGCCAGGAACAGCTCTGTAGATCAATATGGACCAGTGCAGCCAGAATTCTCATTAGTATTATTTCAAGATTGAACACTTCTTAATAATATTTGGTGTGTTCCTGCAGCTGGAGCGCCTCCTCTCTTTTCTTTTGTGTGATGCATTGTGAGACATTTGCAGCATTTTCAAAAGTTTACTCAGTTTAATATTTAGTATTAGTTCACAGTATAAACTAAGGTACTGTTTATATCCCGGGATGCAATGCACAAAGAAAAATAAAGTACTGTGGATGCAGGCGTTAAAGAGCTTTAATAATTATAAATCAAAGCATTTTTTCTCTGGTGAAATTATTTGTTTTCTCGTTTTATGCTTTTCAGATGTGTGTTGTTGATCATACAACAAGAAATCGCTTTTGTCTTGTTCAGTGTGTTGGACTAAATCCTGTTAGTGCAGAACAAAAACAGATTAGGACAGAGGAAGGGCATTGTCCAAGCCACCTCCCTGTTGTTTATGTCAGTGTTACATGGTGGACGAAGCTAACGTGACGTCACTTGTTAGTTTGTGGACTCACATTCTGAAGCAGGGAGTTTGGCATTTGAACGTCGCCATGTTGTTTTTTTGGAACTAGAAGTGACCATATTTGGATGTGAAGGGAGGGAGTGAGGAGGCGGGTCTGACCCTTGAACCTGAAGACACTGTCAAATATGTATGAGACTGAAGTTCATGATTGAAATGAGGATTTATGAATTAAAGTCAATTGGAGCCAGAGTTGTTTGGAGCCAACATCTAGTGGCCGTTGGGAGAATTTCACTTATTTGCACTTCTACATTGGCCTCATTTTTGAGCCCTACTTGCTGTCTATACACTCTATGGTGTGACAAACTAAAGACAACTAATCACACTCTGTCCCACAAAGATGTATGTATGTGTGAAGCAGTTGTCCACACACAGCAGCCAGAAACCTCAGAGCCCAGGAAAACCTCAGAAGAGAAACTCTATAGAAGTGAGAGCACTTTGTCTTCATTGTGTCTTTCAGAGGGGACACTCCTCCAGTCTGCGATGAATCCTCAGAGGTCAACACGCGCTGGCGGCTTCAGTACGACATCTACCAGTACTTCTTGCCTGAGAACGACCTCACACAGGTCAGCCTGTTTAGTGGCGTTGAGGTTGTGGCCGACACCCAGGGCATGATGAAGAGCGGCAGACTGGTAGGTGGCAGGAACGCGCGGTGTTCATGTTGAGCTGTTAAACATCTCAGCAGATTTTGACCCTCTCCCCACTGTGTTCCCCTGCAGGTGATGACGCTGCTGTCCACAGATAGGACCATGGCGGTGTTCAACTCCATCCCCGGTCAGGGCGTCATCTACTCGGTCATCGTCAGAGACCCGCTGTTGAACACCTCGGCCTCCTACGTTCCCGTCCACACCTACGCCTGCAGCTTTACTTCCACTCTGGACGGCTGTAAAACTCTCGGTGAGAAGTGATGGGTGATTTCTGCTGTTTTATCGAGCTGCTGGTGTCAAAGTATTTCACTGACACTCACTGAACAAATACATCTGATTACTGCATGCTGATTTTAGTTATCGGACCATTTTTAGGTAGCAAAGTTTTGTGATACTGTTAACAAATGATCATTGCCTAATTTTTAAAAACTATTTAACAAGAAAGCACTCAGAGAGCACAAAACCCCACCGAGATGTAATCCAGCTGGACTGATGCTACAGACTGAACACTGTCCTCTAGTGGTGAAATAGCAACATTGTCTTTATTTCAGGGTTTTTTCGAACAATCGGAAGCTCCCATCTTCTGATTTCACCCAGAATTTAATAATTTGCTACTTTGGTAATACCCTACCACTCAAAAAGAAATCACCAACATTTCTTCAAACAAATCCTTGGTGGAGGTAATTAATTAAACTTCATGTCTTCATGTTAATGAACATTGCATTGCACCTCTTTCAGGAAAGATATCAACAAAAGTCTTTTTCACCATTGCTGGTTTGGCGGGCCTGTTTGTCTGCTTCTTTGGACATCGCTTCTTCAAATGTGGTGAGTAGTTGATTTGTTATTACATGTCTACAAGAAACATTATACTGGATAGAATATGTTTGGATTAATCTGTAAAACTAAAGGAGAATAGATTAAAAAAAATGAAATAATCTTTAAAGGAAGGGTTTGAACTCACTTTATTATCCTGTGTGAAACTGTTGCCTTCATTGGTCCAATAGGAGATGGTTTATTATTTTTTAAAAGCAGGATCTTCTGATTTCAAACTGAACCGGTTACGTCTCTGAAATCTGTTGGAAACTTCCAGTCAGTTTCCTTCAGGTTCAACAGAACAGATCAGTGGGTCAGAAGTTTCAACTTCCTCACAGTGACATAAAAAACTCACACAAACGGATGCAGTGTGGAGCTGATGCAGCACAACAAAGAGGTGTGGTGCACGTCCTCAGTCCCACGCACTTTACATCTGTCAGTAGAATAATTCTGAGAACCTCAGCTCGCTGGGTCTGCAGCGGCGATGGCGTCTTCCCTCTCATGTGGTCTCCCCTCGCGTGTGATACAGAAATGTATTTGTTCCAAACTGAACCCATGACTGTCATCTGCCACTGCTGCTGATACATGTGAAGAGGACCGAGTCAGAGTGTGAGGCCGTACATCTCCCTCATGAAGTTTTATCCAGTTCCAGCAGCTGGATTTTCAAAAGCATGACTGGTGTTTGATGCTGAGTACAGACTGGGTACCTGCTGGATACAGACTGGGTACCTGCTGGGGACAGGCTGGGGACAGGCTGGGTACCTGCTGGGTACAGACTGGGTACAGACTGGGTACCTGCTGGGGACAGGCTGGGGACAGGCTGGGTACAGGCTGGGTACAGGCTGGGCACCTGCTGGGTACAGGCTGGGTACAGGCTGGGTACAGGCTGGGTACAGGCTGGGTACAGGCTGGGTACAGGCTGGGTACAGGCTGGGTACAGGCTGGGTACCTGCTGGGTACCTGCTGGGTACAGGCTGGGTACCTGCTGGGGACCGGCTGGGTACCTGGCTGGGTACAGGCTGGGTACAGGCTGGGCACCTGCTGGGGACCGGCTGGGTACCTGCTGGGGACAGGCTGGGTACCTGCTGGGCACCTGCTGGGGACAGGCTGGGTACAGGCTGGGTACAGGCTGGGTACAGGCTGGGTACAGGCTGGGCACCTGCTGGGGACAGGCTGGGTACAGGCTGGGTACAGGCTGGGTACAGGCTGGGCACCTGCTGGGTACAGGCTGGGTACAGGCTGGGTACAGGCTGGGTACAGGCTGGGTACAGGCTGGGTACAGGCTGGGTACAGGCTGGGTACAGGCTGGGTACCTGCTGGGTACCTGCTGGGTACAG
>OOFC01050458.1:0-17957 GCA_900323345.1 Pseudochromis fuscus | reverse complement strand
CTCTCCTGACACCACCTGCTCTCACCAACATGTTGTAAACATTTCTGCAGTTAGTGTGAAGGTGAATATATAATAATAAATTCATTTTATTCTGAAAAGGTGCACGGGGAAGTGTCTGGAGGGTAAAAACTAATTTTCAGAGTCCCTTTAACTCTTATTTTCAGATTTATATGTATACTCTTCATCTCCTCTTGATAGTTTTACACAGATTGAATATCAACAAGTCATTTATCTTTTAATAATCACTTGTACAGTCCCAGCTGTCATCCGCCTCCCCATCCTTCCTTCTCAAGAGTTCACCTTCTTCTGATTGGCTGAGGTCAGGGAGAGTGGCAGGAGGCGGAGCCTGACTCTCCAACATGTGACTGTAAACAGACAGAGTGATGTAACTTGGTGTGTGGACTGGAAATTCAGAGTTTTCGAACAAGCGTGAAGATGTTTGAATCTGATCAGCACCAAGGTCCCAGCACTTCAGTTACCATGACGATGATAATCTGACGTCTTGTTTGTGAACCGCTTCAGGCTGCAGTGTGAGGAGATCCAGCTCACGAGGAGCCTCTAGTTTAACAGGAGACACTTGGACAACGCTCTGCTCTCTGGTGCTGTTACTTTCAGAAGTGTTTCCATTGGCAAATAACTCTTTACAATATAAATCACTTTGTCAATAACACAGTTTTCTTTTCCATTTCTGCTGCAGCTTTACAGCCTCTCTGTATTTCTTCTGGTACAAGTAAGTAAACAAGTAAATACATCATCTCCCTCTTTGAAAACAGACTTTACAAAGTGGCTGCACCACAGCAGAAGCACAACATCACAAAGCAGGATGGTTACGTGTAACACCAGACGTGAAGATGTAGATGAATATTAAAGGAGTGATTAAGAAGACGACAGCACATCAAGACAAGTCTACAACATGTGTTTTTAGAGGAGGTCACTGTTGTTCTCAGGCAGGTTGATCCAGAGCCGAGGTCCTGATGATAAAAGCCCGGTCGCCTTTAGATCTGATCCTGGACTTAGCAGCGGTCAGCAGGGCCCTGATGGAGGGTCTGAGGCTGAGAGGTGGCTCATGACGGGTCAACGTTGCTGTGAAGGAGGTCAGAGCCAGATCAGGACCCAGAGCTTCACAAGTGATGAGTGGAGATGAATCCTGAAAGCAACAGGAAGCAGGATCTGTGTGATTATTGTTACATTATTACTCTTAATAACTGAAGTTCAGATTCATATGATCTGTGCTCAAAGATGTGCAGCTGTACATGTCCATATTTGGTCATTTTTTGGTTCCTATTGGAGTTTCTGGTTTAACTGTTTAACTGTCATGTCAGAATCTCTATATAAGACGTTAATTGTTGTTTTATGCAACAGGAAAAATATATATGACCCCACATGGTTTATCTCCTCAGCTGACCTCAGTGACCTTTGTTAAAGCTCACTGATGCTTCAAAAACATTTCAACACTCTGCGTCTGATTGGCTTTTATTGTTATTGTGCCTGATATGACTTCTTACTTCATGAATAATAACATTTATTTAATGATATATCACATGAAAATAAAAAGTCTGAAAAACAGGGATTAAAGAGAGGTGGATGCTCATGTCTGTTTTTCTGTGTTTGAATGAAAGGATAATAATAATAATAATAATAATAATACCAGAGAGGCAGCATTCACACACTTTACAGCCAGAGAGAGAAGCAGCGTTTCACAGATATGAAACAGTCACTGAGGTGTTGCTGTAACGTAGGAAATAAAACGAATGTTGAAGTCACCAGTGATGATCTTTCAAGACTCATAGTTCGGTTTCACACCAATTCATCAGTCACTCCTTTTATACAGAAACCAGCTGATTGGTTTGTGTGTATTTATTTTTATCTTATTGTTTTATTTATTTATACACAACAACAACAAATCAAACATTCACACATGCAAAAAAACAACCTGTGCAGGTGAGATCAGAAAACCCTGCAGGGCTTATAAAACTAATCTCACCTCATTACAACATTAGCAAAACAAAGATGATAAAAATAAAACAGTAAGAGACTAAAAGTACAGTGTAGATAGGTAATAAAATACATGAAAGAATAAATGAATAACATCATCATTGTATTGCTGTATTGTCTAGAATGAGTCAACATGATTTTCCAGCCTGAGCCGAGTCGACAGGTAAAGGTTCAGGCTCCTCTGCTTCCTGGTTGGTTGTAGTTTATTAACCACACATTCACACATCTGTATTTCATCACAGTTGATATGTTGCAATGTTTTATCTTTTTATTAATTAGAAAGTCCCACTGAGGTTCAAATGACCAGGTCTGAGTCTGGAGCTGCTTCTCTAATCATTCTCATTTCAAATGTAACTTTATGAAGCAGAAAGAAAGAGTCCAGCAGTAACATGCAGGACATAGTTCAGGCTGGATGCTGTGCAGAGATGCAGTGTTTCACCAGTGCAGAAGTGAAACAGGGTTTTTGTTGCTGCAGCTGGAGGATGAACATACGGAGGATGCAGAGTGTCACCAAAGTGTCACTTCTGTCTGAATATTCACAACGCTGGGAAACAGGACGTGACCTCAGCCTCGCACTGCGGCCGCACTTCTGCTGCGTTCACAACAGATCATTAATTCATCCACTTTCTTTTTTTTTGACTAATGCAGAAGGAGAAAAGCATGACAGCAGTTTAACTCATTCCTCTGAGACTGTGGTTATGTGTGGGAGGAGCCACTTCCTGGTGACCCTCTGAACCATGGACTGTCTGAGTGATTCAACATGAAGACTTGATGGCCAGGAAATGAACTCGGGAGGAATCTGCTGCACTGTGCTGTGAAAGATGGTCACTGGGAGGTCACCCACTGGTTTGTGGAAACCAGGAGTTCAGGATCTGGTCATGTTGGTTGTTTGGAGCAGGAAGTGGCCATATATGGATATGAAGGGAGGAGTCAGGAGACAGGTCTGACCCTTGAACCTGAGGACATTGTGTTTTTCAGTCTCGTACACACCCCCACCTGTGAGACCAGAGCTGTCAATCAAACAAACCACACCTCTAAATCTTCCTGTTTGAAGCCTAATGTCTCCTTAATGATGCAATGATACTCAGATGGACCACCTGTCAATCAGACTAGCCCCGCCCCTAACTCCTCCCACTGGATATCTGAGAAGAAGAGTTGACTTTATCCACTTTATCCAACTTGTGGGAAAAAATGCATTGACTGAATATGAATTTGAATTGAAGGCAGCCCCTAGTGGTCATTAGTGGTATTGCACTTTTTTGCACTTCCACATTGTTTTCACTTTGAGACCCTGTGCTACGTCCATCTTTTATGTAGATGTCTTTGGCATGAACCCAGTGCTGACTTCATGGTTCGATTTTTGATTCAGTCTTTATTCATTTTCTGGACTATAAGCCGCTACTTTTTTCCGACGGTTTGAACTTAAACACCGGTGTGGCTCATGTATCGGCAGCACGAAGCTTGTTAGCTTTCTACAAGCTAGCAAGCTCCGTGCCGCCGATACATTTAGCCTCATCACATCAGACCCGGTCAGAGTGGACCACATGAAACTGTTCGAATAAATTCAATAAGCGGCTTATAGACAGGTGCAGTCAATAGTCTGGAAAACACGTTACTTACCATGTAATGATGAAGATGATGAGGCAGGACGTGTCAGGAACCTCAGATCAGAAAGATGCAGAAGTACAAAGTTAGTTTTGCTGCATTTCCTCCAGACTTTGCACCAAAACATGCTTCATTCAGCTCATCAGACGGAGGAAATCAAATAAAGTCCTGCCTCTAACGTGAGTCAGCCTCAGATGGAGGCCGGCTGAGGTCTGCTGTTCAGCTCTGGTCACTGACTGAGGAAGTATTGTCTCTTCAAACAAGTATTTGTTTATTCTGCCTTTAAACCAGAAGCTGTTCCCTGCACAAACTGTTTGATATCCCCTGTCAGCAGGTTGGTGAGAGCCGGTCCTGTCCTCAGTTACTGGACACCTGGAGGACGGAGGCTGGTGGTCCACTGTTGACCCGGTGGTCCCGCTGTCCCCCCACATCCAGGACATTAGCTCAGTTCCAACTGTAGCAGCAGATAAACACGTCAAACCTTTGAGTCGTCGTCTTGTTGGCAGCTTCAGGGTCCTGCTGGGTTTTCTTCACAGCAGCATGTCATCAGCACAGCTGGGACCACCACTCTGAAAGTGCACTGATGCTGTGTGGACCTCCCATTTACAGTTCTCACTTATTATTTATGACATTTGTAACTTTCTTTCTTCTGGACACTGGATGAAAGGAGCTGGAGGCTGAATGTGATGCACATACACTAAGTGTTGGGTGAAGTTTGGTTGTTGTTTTAATGGTAGATTCATTTCTTTAAGAAGGTGATTGATGTTTCTTTTGAAGGTAGTTTACTCAACACGTTATGGAAAAATGAAACAATGAATTTATCTGTGGTTTCAGTCACACTTTGTAAATAAGAGATGAACTTGGTCACTGTGATGTCACCTGTTGGTTTGTGAAGCCAAGAGTTTGGTATCTGAACGTGGTCATGTTGGTTGTTTGGAGTCAGAAATGACCATATATGGATATGAAGGGAGGAGCGTGGAGGCGGGTCTAGAGTGGAGTTCAGATCTGGTTTCCTTGGAGATCAGAGCTGTCCATCAAACTAACCCCGCCCCTAACACCTCCCCTTCTCTCAGCCTTACATCTCCTTAATGATAAAATGATTTTCAGATGGACCACCTGTCAATCAGACTAGCCCCGCCCCTAACTCCTCCCACCAGATCTCTGAGGAGAAGAGTTGACTTTATCTGATGACATCAGAATGACTTGTGGAGAAAATGTATTGCCCAAAAATGACCATTTTTGGATTGAAGTGAATTGGAGTCAGTATTTTTTGGAGCCAGCATCTAGTGGACATGAGTGGAATTGCACGTTTTTTGCACTTAGTCTGTAATTTGATCTCAGTATACTTAACATACTCGGAAACAGTGTGATTATTGATGTGTGCTTTCTTAATCAATAACTGACCAGGACATGTTGATCTGATGTTATTGTCATTTGGGTTCCACCTGATCAGCTTCAATAGCTCATCAATAGAATGAATAATTGTAGAAGATTGTTCCTCTGTGTATTTGTCATATTTCATGACTGAAAAAGACCATTTTTTGATTGAAGTGAATTGGAGCCAGAGATTTTTGGATCCAGCATCTAGTGGAAATAAGGGGTATTGTACTTTTTAACACTTCAGCATCACATGTCCAGTCTATGCTCTCTGCAGGAAAGAGATGAGTAAGATCCTCCAATCATCCACAGCATTAACGCCACTGAAAGCTGAACTGGGTCATTTGGCACCAGTGGAAACTTTGAGTGGGTGGGAGGTGAACAGTAACTTTGATCCACATGGTTCTTGTCAGAGTTTCTCCAAAACTGAGGGTTCTGATCCTGGTCCATGGACAAGAAGACACCATGCATCCCCAAGACTCATTGATGCATGTGGTGATGAAGACTAGCTCACTAATGCAGACATTATTCAACATGAAAAACCGATACAAATATTTGTTTTCAGGTGTAAAATATGTAAAAAAAACACCCCAAAGAGTCATGAATATCATGTTTTGTGACCGGTTCATTATCAGCGACAGGACCATCAGTTTGTCCAGTGACAGGGGAACACCCAGTTGGCAGAGTGAACTTTTTAATTTGCACAATAATGACCCTCAGTCATCATCTAACAAGAGCACAGATGGTAACATTATTTAACACAGCTCCACAAAGCCACCTCTGCTACACGATTAAACATGTTAAGGGCGCGTCTCCAGCCAAATGTTAATCACATGGTGAAATCAAATTTAGACTTTAATCCACTTAATGAGTTGGCAGAGGTTTCCCAGCATCTCCATACCGGAGAGCTTCTGTTATCTTTGCTACTCGCCCCAAAATCCAAGCAGAGGGTTGTTCATAAAGACTAAAGCACCTTTATGGGGAAATCTATCAACCTGATGACACGTGGCTGGAACGACTGGTCTGATGCTGCAGTGCCAGCTGGATCTCAGCCCACACCATGGACACATCCACTGCTCTCTCTGCTGATTGGACGACTGCAAGAGTGAAAAGTCTCATCACAGAAATGACGAGTGTCCCGTTCTTAACATTTACATCCCTGATGCTGTTGAGATGAATGAGTTTAATAGAGTAAGTGAAGGTTTTATTAATGTCTAAATCTTTATTATTATTACTTTTAAAATAGGGATGCACAATATTATCGGTATGTTATCGGTATCGGCCGATATTAGCTTTAAAATCAAGTTTTGGACATTGGTGCCGCCAATATCTGCTGATATAATTTGTCAATAAAATATTATCCAAGTCTGTTTAAAGTAGGACAGGCTGCAAGTATTTTAATTTAGCTTAAAAACAATTGTCCTGAATAAATACGACATGTTTTAGTTGAAGTATTTTTGCTAATTTCGCACAAGGAATGATTATTGATGTCTTCATTTTCCAGTGGGTGAATAAAGAGTATGTAGAATAATCCAGTTTGTTAATTCCACTACAGGAACTAGATGATCTGATGATGATCTGATGGGAATTATCGGTATTGGTTATCGGCTAAATGAGTTGTGAAATATTGGCATATTGGATATCGGCCAAAAAAATCCAATATTGTGCATCTCTACTTTAAAGTGTTTGTTAGGACATCAATGCTCGTATGAAACCTTTGTTCTACACTTTTTAAAATAAAGTCTTTATAATGGGAGTGAATGGACAGAAGGTTCAAATTCTACTTCCTCCTTTAAACTTCAGCCTCTTCCTCATACTTTCAGCTACAGACACCATCCAAACTTTAAACAGGTCGTAAAGCTTTGAACTATTACAGTCAACCTAACCCTAACCCTAGCACACAGGGAGGGTGGTGGTGCTACAGTTAGCTCACCTGCTGCAGAGCTGCAAGGTTGCTGGTTGGAGGATGGACCAGTGGTAAAAACAGACTGGGAGGTGTTTTCACAAGGAGCAGACTGGGAGAAATACCTTAAACTGTGGGAAAATTATTCACCATTCACACTGCATATTCTTCAGGAAATGCATCTTCCAGTTGTGATGAAATCGTTTTGAAAGAGGTGCTGCTACAGTGATGGAAAGCTTGTTCAGATTAAATTTCACAGAGTATTCTGACTTAAAAACAACAACAAAATCAACATCAAGTTTATTGGTACAGCCCCTTTCACACAGCAATACATATACTCCATGTGCTTCAAAATCAAACAATTGATTACCAATGAGAAAACATGAAATTAAAAGCAAACTATAAAGGGAAACACATGTCTTTAGTTTGCTTTACACTGTTGTATCGAACCATAGGTCATGTCTTCAGAGAGCAGTGTTGTAGCAGACACCATGGTGGAGTGAGGAGACTTTTACTTCATGATATTAATGATGTTTCTAGTGTGTATTTTAAAATACATGTAACTGTAATAAGTTACAGAGTTACTGTTCAAATTGTTGCTGGTTACAGAGGAATGATGCTTCCACTGAACACTGGCTTTTATTTTTATCCACTGCATCAGAAACCTTGTTTTCACCTGTTCAAGGTTTTCCCACCACAGACTCTGCCTCGCTCCCATCAGGTGCAGCACTCTGTCTCTGTGGTCGTTGTTGTTCCCGTCTCTGGCTCTGGTAGATCAATAATCAGGGGTCGTGGTCTGTTCAAGAAACTAGTTTCCAGGACATTTTCTGTGATCTAAGACTGGTGGGATCAATGGGAATCCTGGCCTAGACTACATGCTCCTGCCAGATCCATCCTGCTGCATGACGCTGAGTCACACTGGACATAGTTAAAACCAACCCCAAGTGAAAAGTGTCATTTTAATCCTTTCATATCACATCACTTTGCTCACTCACTTAATGATGTTAGACAACAGTTTTTTATACTCTCATCAATTTGCCCAGAGCAGTTTCGACCAATAGTATCGTTCCATCCACCTGTCAATCAAACTTAACAGAGTAGCAGCAGCTGTGGTGAAGCGTTGATCCTGATTCTGATGTTAGTTGAGCGACAAATGATTCAATTACAAACAACTTGTTACTATGTTACAGAACATCATTGAACATGGCTTCAGTTTGGTTGCTAGGTGACGATCAGCAAATATCTGTTGGTGGCAGGTTTGTTGGTGTTGGCTACGACCTACAGCAGCAGCCATGTAGTACTAATGCTGCATTGCATTTGTCTCGGAAGCTGGAAGTCGGAGCTCGGAATGATGTCACATCCCGGATACAAAGTCGGAAAAAAAGATGGCGGCGTCCATGGAAACTACCCTCGCGCTGGTTATGGCTGAATATAAACAGCTTTTAGACAATTTTGCCGTCCTCACTCAAGTACATGTAACAGTAAAAGTAACCGAGTTCTACCCGCCTCTGGTTATAAGCTATTACTACAGCTACTACAGGAAATTTACGTACGTTTGTACCGGCTTCAGGAGCTAATGTTTTTAGCATTAGCACAGCCGTTGCCTTCCAACATCCCATTTGTACAAAGTAATCACACTATAGATTAATGTCTGTATATAACGTGGATTAGTATGGATGATGTTGTGTGACATCAATGGTCAAAACTGCCAATAAACAGCATATTTCATGAGCTTTACTTACGGTTCACGCTTGTTGAAATCGAACTCGGGGCTGATCAGAAACGTCCGACTTCCCAGTGGGAAACTCCGAGTTGGAGCAATTTCCCAGTTGGGAGTTGGATTTTCTGAGTTCGGAGGACAAATGAAACGCAGCATAAATACTCGAGTTATGTAGGTAATGTTAGCTAGTTACACTGTTTCATTGAATTTCAATCATCCAGATTGCGTTTTTTTCTGTCTACATATCCACCATCCAGAAGTCAGATCCTCTGGAAATGCTGCTTCAGTGAAACATTCAATAGTAATATTCATATATTGTTACACAATGCCATAGTAGAGTACTACATCTCAGTTATTTCTCCTGATTTTCAGGGTTTACCAGGACTGGAGGGAGACTCCAGGTTCTCTGATGGATCCCTGAGTAACTGCTGGATGACGTATCTGTACTGGTACCCCAGGGAGGGCACATGGCTCCAGACAAACTCTGCTGTTGAATACACAGAGATGTACCTGGAGCTGATTGGCGTGATCAGCATTGTGGTTAACGTAGACTGTAAGAGATATTCATGTGTATAAAACCATCAGAAGCTCTTAGACGGTGGTTGGAAAAGACAAAGGTGGTGGCAGGAGAGACGAAGGAGCGTGACTCGGCTCTTAAGAAGCTGTAGCGTTTAATTACTGACAAACTGCAGCTTCAGCTGTACATTCACTGCGACAGTTTAACGGCACACTTTACTCCACTTCGATCTCCAGCACCTGCCTGATGTGAGCTCATCCTCACCACCATTCACATCCGGGAGTCGGGGATTGGACGTATTGACCCACAGACCGCAGACCTGAGGTGGTAAAGTCCCTTTGTGCCTCAGAAGTGGTGGACCTGTGGAGACCTCTTAAATCTGTGCTTTAAAGCCGACACAGTGGCGTGCAGCATCCTCAGACACTGCACAGCCCTGTCTCCTAGCAACCACACAACTAAATAGTTTTCATGTAACACAGAGTTAAATAATTGCTGCCTGGATCACATTTTTTCTGAATGAAGACGAAGTGCCACATTTATGAGCAGCATTAGCGTGGACAGGAGGTAGTTGGGGTGGATGGAGGGCGTTCATTAACCCAGCGCCCAATCCTCAGAAGGACGGCGTTTTAATGAGGGCGTCTGAAAGCAGAAGAAGAAGAAGATACCATTCCTCTGGATGAGCAGCCCGGACCACAAATGTACCTCAGAGTGGGCATTTTTCATCTGAAACAATGGTGTTATGCAAATCACCCAGTGACTGATTTAGGCAAAACCAACAGCCAAGAAACAAAGGAACGGCCTGGAGGGATCATTTGCATAGTGGAACTGAGATGGTCTGAAAGAAAGCTCATGTTTGGTTAAAGAGGAGCCTGAGGAGAGAGAATCACTCTGATGTGGGACTATTTGTCATCAGGCATGGATATTTCCTGCAGAGGATCGTGATATTCTGAGCAAGTGCTGAGGCCTGTGATTCCCGAGGGCTGATGTTCGCTGCCTACAGGGGAAACAAGAAATTATCTTAAGAGCTGTAACGCGAGGACCCATAGGGGATTGAGGGGGGAGGAAAAATCAATGACGAGAAAAAAAAATCCCAGAGAAGATAAAGGACAGAGAAGAGTTTAGCTATTGGGCGACATCCAGCTTAAAAGTTTTTACATATTCGACTGTCAGATGTGGAGGTAGAGCAGAAATATATCATCCTGACTGAGGAGGAGAAGGAGGAAACAGCATTAAACAAAGTAAAAGATGCCACTGAGAAGGAAGTCAGACTTTTTAAAATGCAGTACAAGCAAGAAACTACAGTGTGCTTTGGAGGAAGTTTTCAAAATAAAAGCTGACAAAATAAAACGAGCTTAAGCAAACAGAGTAGATTCTTGAAGGTGATACTAAACCAAACGACATGTAACAGTTGAGTGTTTGTAGTTATTATCATGGACTCTAACCCGGTCACTAGTGTTGATGTTGTGTTGAGGAGATCCAGTGTAAAGCTTTTGCCAGATCAAACATGCAGATGAGAAAAAGACTTCCACACCAGATCTACCATGATGGGAGCTCCTGACCAGCAGGGTGCAGACACTGGGATA
The DNA here is from genome assembly GCA_900323345.1 of Pseudochromis fuscus. Lineage (NCBI taxonomy): Eukaryota > Metazoa > Chordata > Actinopteri > Pseudochromidae > Pseudochromis > Pseudochromis fuscus. The sequence continues at coordinate 7,257 of OOFC01050458.1, read as the reverse complement.
CTGTGGAGGATCATGATTGAGTTGCAAACCCTAAAAGGAAAAGCTCAAAGAAGAAGGAGAAGCAGTTATTTTTCTGGACTCTCTGTCACTTCCTGTCTTTATTACTTTCTCACGTTGTCTTATTTTGACACCCCTTGTGTTTACTGTTTAGTTTGACTTCCTGTTTCTGTTCTGTGTCCCTCCTCATTCGTTTCACTTGTCTCTGATTAGTCTTTTATCCCCGTGTCTTCCTGTTTCATGTCTCCACTCCTGTCCAGTCCACAACTTCCTGTTGTGTTTTTTGGATTTTCACTGTTATTTGTTCACCCTGCTCTCCACGTAACGTTTTTTATTTGCACTTTTTAAATTTACTTAGCATCAATAGAAACGCACGCCTGTAGCATCCCCACCACGTCCTGCCTCTGGAGCTCTGTTGAACGCAGCATGTCCAGCTGGTTGTTGGTGGATTTCATGTTATTCTTGTAAAGCCAATCGGCCACACCCAACATCTCAGCTCATGCTCCATCCAATAATAGCAAAGCAACAAGTACCACCGTCATGTGATGCAAACACCAGCCCTTCCCATCAAGGTTTAAGTTCATAGAAATGATCCTGAAATTCACACCATTAGGAACATGTGAGTTTTTATTGATACTAAGTAGACGGACACAGCAACCGGGTCTCAAACATGGAGCCAGTGTAGAGCTGCAAAAGAAGCAATACCACTGATGGCCACTAGATGCTGGCTCCAAAACACATCAACTCAAAACTGGTCATTTTCAGTCAATACATCTTTCCACAAGTCATTCTGATGTCATCAGATTAAGTCAACTCTTCTTCTCAGAGATCTGGGGGGAGGAGTTAGGGGCGGGGTTAGTTTGATTGACAGCTCTGCTCTCCAGTGATTTACAGGTGGTTCGGAGGCTCATTCACTGGTGAACTCACACATTGGACAGCGTCCTCTGGCTCAAGGGTCAGACCCGCCCCCTCGCTCCTCACACCATGTGGCTGAGACCTTCTCTGTCCTGATGGGCAATGGTAAAAGAGGCAGAACCAATCACTGTTCTCCACATTAAAACATCACAGGTTTCATTGTTGCTCAGTAAAGTTAATTCTGCCTGTGGTTGTCTTCACCTCTACCTGCAGACGCTGATGTTTGCTCCTCTGAATATGTCAAGAAGCCAACCATTTCCATTAACTTCTTCATCTGACTGCAGTATCTGCTCTGCAGCGAGTGTGTCGGTGTCTGGTCTCCCCTCGCAGTCTGAAGCCCTGGGCCATGCCTTGCTGAGGAGGGGGATGAGATATCTTCCTGTGCTGCTGCCCACATGTCTGCTCTGCTCAAACACATCACACAGTGTCTGGGTTGGAGCCGCACAGACAGAACACCTGCTTCTACTTCACCTTGATGGCAGCAATTACCGGCGAGAGCTTCACACACAAAACTCCACAAATCTGAACTGCAACATGTGAAAAGAGCGAGTTTGAAATGTGAGGAGCTGTGGGGCTAAATCAAATGTCTGACAGTAGCTATGGATACATACTGATGTTCAAATAGTTCATTAGATTGGTGCTGATGTTACAATGCTTATTCATTGTACTTGTTTGATACATAATAACAATATGTTTAAAGCTACAGGTTGAAGTTAAAATGAACTTTTAGCACACAACAGGAGTCCATCCTTCTCCTTATTGATCTACCAGCACCTGAGTGTCTCCATGGGACTGGATCCAGCCTCTGTTTGTGTAATGAGACAGAAATATGAAGGAAGATGTAATGCAACAGTCTCCTTCTCTGCATCTTATTATCTACATGTGTTCATACCTTTTGTGTGAGGATGGATTTTTAAATGGAGGTGCATCGCTGCTGGACCAGAAGAAGAAAACAGGTCATTACCTCCACCTTACAGCAGGAAGCTTTGTTATAACAAGACGTTGTTCACATGAGCTCATATTCATATCAGGTTATTACAACAGGCTGAACACAGACAGAGACCAAGCAAAAAAAAAAACATAATTAATTAAATATTAAGCTTCAAAAAGACAATGATTTTGCACAGTAGTGTTTAACATTAGCTAAAAGCTGTTGTAGTATCAAAGTATCTTAGCACTTAGCAATTTGCACTAGCATCTTAGATGTATTAGATAGCATTAGCAGCTAGCAATTAGCACTAAAAGTTTGGGTTAAGGTTGCATGTATATGTCTTTCTGTGTGGTGAGCTTGTTCTATGTAGTATCTTAGCAGTTAGCATTAGCAGTGCACAGTTAGCACTAGCAGTTAGCACTAGCATTGTCTAGTTTGTCAAGGGTGAGCTTTTGTCTGTGGTGAGTTTTAAGTACTAAAAGCATCTTAGCACTTAGCAATTAGCACTAGCATCTTAGATGTATTAGATAGCATTAGTAGCTAGCAATTAGCACTAAGATATTGGGTTAAGGTTGCTTGTATAGTCTTTCTGTGTGGTGAGCTTGTTCTATGTAGTATCTTAGCAGTTAGCATTAGCAGTTCACAGTTAGGACTAGCAGTTAGCATTATCATTGTCTAGTTTGTCTAGGGTGAGCTTTTATCTGTGGTGAGTTTTAAGTATTAAAAGCATCTTAGCGCTTAGCATTAGCACGTAGTAGTAGCAAGTTTGGTGAGTTGGTTTGTGGAGTCTCAGTGTTTGGCTACTGAAGGAATAACTCTCATTTTATTGCTGATGATGCGTTCGCTGAAATCTGAAAAAGTGTAGCGTTACTGTGGTCTCGCTGTCTGTCTTCTCCTGGTGGCAGCGTCTGCTTGAGACAACAGAAAAGTTTGACGTCCTCTGGAGAATGATGAGTGTAAAGAAACCACCATTTATATTTTGGGTTTGTCATTGTCAGGCTTATACACAAATCAGAGGAAGCTGCTGAAGGTGATTTATTGAACGTAAGACATTTTAATTTTAAAACGTCTGCACTGAGTTATAGCATCGTCTTGGCTTTATAAGAGTTTGACATCATGCTCCTTTAAAGCTGTGTGAGTGTGTGTGTGTGTGATGTTGGAAATTTGATTACTCTGGTGATCCCTTTAAATCCCTTCATGGTATTTTATGACTGCTGTCACAAAAAGATTTGATTTTTGGATTTTAAATTGGTATTGAATCCAAGTGGCATTTAGACTGTCATAAAGTGCGGCCCTTAAAAGCTCCCCCTGTTGTAAGGACATGACACGGCTGACTGGGAGGATGACACCGGCTGACCCCTCCATCTTTATTGCGCTGAAGGCTGAGTGGCTGTTGCAGGAGTCTTCCTCTCTCTCTCTCTTTGAGGCTCTGTCGCAGCCACAGATGAGAGCTGCTCACAGAGGAGGCTGTGGATGAGTTTAGTGGTGCAGCAATACCCCAGACCCCATTAGGAGCTATTCTGTGTCAGATCAAGTTTAAGTCCTCTGGCCATTTACAGAAGAGACAGACCATACAGTACATTAAGTAAAGCCTCCTATGGCCGGGCTGCTTGTCCGGTCGTGACGCTAACAGTTCGAGCCTGATCCATTATACCTTCCATCAAAGCCAGTCGTAAAAATAACTCGCCATACGTTGGGTTTGGACTGAGCTCGGACACTTTGTCCAGCATGTACTGCTCAGCGCACAGCAGACTGTTGGAATGATTTCCAGGCTCCTCCTCAGATAAATGCACCTTGCCTGGAGGCAGGATTAGTCATGGCCTTCTCATCTCTTAAGGATCGTTAACCATTTAGCGCTGCGGCCCCGCTGGGCTCTCCTGATAAACTGGGCCAACTTTTCTAACTCAAAGACACGTCAGGAGCATCACAAATCTCCCAGTAACCATGACCACCAATGATGCTCGGGTTAGTCATGGTTGGTGGATTCTGTCAAATGCTAAATCAATGCTAGGAGATAAGCAGGAAATCTATAGGTTTTAATTATGTTGAGTTAACAATGAGGAGGGTTCTGTAACATGTGGCATCAAGATCTAAGAAACTGATCCTTAGATCTCCAGCTGAGAAAAAAAAAAGTCTTCTTCATCCTTGTAGATCACATGCTACTTGTATTGTTCAACCAACTCAAAAAATTACAAAAAATCCTTTTGTTTTAATTCAAATTTCATGCACATTTTGTCATTAAAAAAAAAATCATATCCTGTATCAATCCATCCACCAATCACTCTGCTGTTCATCTGTGTTCACACCAAACAACCACCTGAACATTCAGCCCCAACAGGAAGTCCTTCAGGAAACCACGACAATAACCGAGATCACAATTATTCCTGTTCACCAGAAACAGTGAACATGATGCTGTGTGTTGGTTTTTTAAGTCGTGTCATGAAGGTGTGGACGCTCACAGACACCAACCATCATCCGGTCCTCCACTTCTGCTCCTCAGTTTCTGTGAAACCAATTTTTTTCTGAAGATAAAACATTTTCAATGCATGGATACAAATCTGCATCTTTTTTTTTACTTATGATGTAATTGTGCAGAATAAATCAACAAATGTGCTTCATGAACACAGCTTTAGTGCCACAGTTCAGATTAGCACCAGATAACTCTGTGGTAGTCATCAGTAGTTAGTGGGAACAGTGTCATTAGTTAGTAATATAGGTTATTTAGTTACATTAGCTAGCTAGCTATCACGTTGTGTTCGAATGGTCCAATAAAATTGCACCAATTGTTTTGTCCCATCCTGTTTTTGCTGGAAATAGATCCAGATCCAGATTCTGTTGAGATGCTGTTTCAGGTGGTCCAGCCTCAGACCAGACCCCAGCTCAGCACTTCCTGGTTCCTCCCTCCTCAGACGGCTGTAGACCTCTGCTAACGGCTAGGACCCAACCAGCACCTCACACAACCTCTGAAATCCAGCTTCATCTAAATGGATCACCTGCTGCTTCAGAGACTTAAACACACCTGATGGTCTGTTGCTGTGTTTTTATGTGTATTTTACATCTGGTGTGTGAAGCTTGTTTTCAGTCAAACTTGGTCACATGGGTTTTTAGGAGGTGACCCCAAACTCCTGAAATCTTCAAAATATTTAGTGATGTCAAACTGTTTGTGTTTTTTACACTGTGCTGCAAATACGACACGACACAGACAAATACAGATAATCTGTAAAAACACAGAAGAATAAACAGAACTATACAAACATTACATGAATGGAGAACTGATGAGTAATTTATATTGCAAAAATATGAGTACAGAATTATAATGCAGAAGTGCTACAGATGCATGAAGTGTTAATTATCTTATCTTATGTTTTCCTGCAATAAGAGGAAAGTCAGAAAATCCTTTGTATGATCCATAAAAGCTTCGCTGACATTTGTGATTGACTGTTTTCTATATCTTAAATTGGACGAGTGGTAAACTTTGTAAAATGTAAAGAAATGAACCAATGAGCTGACAGGAGGGCAGCAAACTGAAGTGCTGTGTGCAAACAACAAACCAATAAGAAAAGGGGGAGGAGCCCAAAGCGAACACACAGACTCAGGTTTGTTTCCAGGTGTGAGCAGTGGGTCCACAGAGGCAGTATCACTCCTGTGTTTTCATGAAGCTTTTGAACTCATCATTATTATTTCCCAGCGGTAAATCCAAGTTGTAGCAGATTGTTGTCTAAAGGACTGACCAGCAGCGAGCAGGGAGGATGCAGGTACCATCCACTAAGCTTTGTGAACTGTATCAAGTAAAATAAATGGATATGAAGGTCATTTGTAGGAAACTGGGAAAAAACTAAACAGATACAATCAACAAACGGTGAATCAGTGAAGCTAAATTGACAGCAGCTTGGTGTAAACCTGCTGTGGATCCAGCTGCTGACAGGTGATGGGGGGGATGTGGGGATATCCGTGCAGTCTGAGGTTAAACGTCTCGCCTGGAGCTGCTTCATTACAGTCTGCAGTGTACAGAGGGAGAGCTGCTCTTTGACTGGTTCATTTAAAACTGCCTCGTGTGTGTGTGTGTGTGTGTGTATGTGTGTGTGTGTGTGTTTTTACATAACTTTTTCTCATCCAGTGGAGAAAAAAAAAAAAAAAGATGTGATAGAACTCTCTCCAGCCTCAAGCAGCCTTTATGCCATGTGTCACTGCCACACACACACACACACACACACACACCAGGGTGCACAAACCCCGCCCCATCAGCTGAGATTGTGGTCTAATTCAAGTTGGCAGATAGGAGTCAGGATGAGAGCAACGAGTAATCAAGGAGACAGACGAGAGGAGGAGGAGGAGGTAAGTGCAGAGAGAGAGAGTGAACCATAAAACATGAAAGTGGAGGAAGGAAGAAGAAATTCAACTCGACAGTATCTGAGTCGGCTCTGACAGACGGAGGAGAGCGACTGCAGCAGAATCAGACGCTCCACAGTTGCCAAAACCTTTGCTGCAGTTTGTGTGGGTTATGACACCGGTTCAGCGCCGCACCAAGAGGAAGGACTGGATCAGATCGCACACAGTTACTAAAACATTTCCTCCTGAGTGCAAACAAGGCTGGAGATGGGACATGTGCACCTGGCATGGAGGGTAAACCCCTGCAAGTATCTGGACTTTTTATAATTCCTTCTGTGCTTCAGCAATCTGTAACACAACAATGGATACAACATTAAAGTTTCAACTTTAACTGTGTCTCCCACACAGTTCCTTACATCCACATAGAAAGAAGTGTGTGGGAGACACAGCTCTCTAACTCACACAGCCCAAACTGCAAAGCTTCAAAAGAAATTGGACGTTTCCCCAGCAGCCGAGTTTCTGTGTGTCGCTTCAACGCTAAACCACAAACATCGAGCGCACACCAGGCTCAGAGCTGACATTTAAATGCTGTTGTCTGTCATTACCAAGAACGAAGAGATGACCGTGCAACAGAGGAGGATCGTAATGAGGCTCGGGTAAAGCAAAAATCTATCAGTGAAATATCAGAGAGCAGCAGTTTAAACAAAGCAGGAAAACAAGGAAATGTTCAAGGAGACGGTGACTGAAGAGGAGGAGCTGCAGATCGTTTCATAGTGAAGAGAAAAGCTGATGTGATGCACAGGAAGTCAGGGATGCTGCGCAGGAAGTATCTGCTGGATGCTAGTGATGGGAGGAAATATCACGACCAGTGTTTGTCTCTCTGATGGATGTTACACAGTAACAGAGTACATTTTTTCAGTATTTGTATTTTACTTGAGTATTTGTTTCTTTGGAAACTTTTACTTTCACTCTGCTACATTTCAAAGACAAATATTGTACTTTGGACTCCACTACATTCCCAGGAAGTGTGTGTTACTTACTTTATATACAGTCTATGCTGCAATGTGTTTCAGGCAGTTTGTCCG
>OOFC01050457.1:7652-24103 GCA_900323345.1 Pseudochromis fuscus | reverse complement strand
GAGATACCATGACATTGATAAAGAGTTTTGTGTGCTAAAGTCCGAAATCCTACCCAGCTGAAGGCAAGGGCAGAAGACGGCAATGTATCAGGCGTGAGTCATTATCAACAAAGTGGAGGACTATATACACACTGCAAACTGCACCTGTATGGCAGGGTAAGTATTACTGTGTACTGATTTCACTTTCTTTGCCTTAACAGAAATGAACATGAACTGCTCAGATAAGTTAACAATCTAAACTGCCAGTGTCCAATATAAAAATGATAACAGGCTGATGGCATGCACCAAAACCACGGCTAACGCTGCTAATGCTAACAGCTAACAGCTAGCTTCCACACTCACTAAGGAGTCTCTGCACAAGATAAAAAACACAACAACCAGACATTTTGATGGGCTAAATTTCCACGTGGTTCTCCCCAGAGAGGTGCAGACAATGCCAGGTAAACAATGGGACATAGCACTTCTGTTGACAAAATGCGCACGCAGCTTCTTGATGACGTAGGCTGTAAATGGGTCTATAGGACTTACACTAATCCAAACTCACTGTGTCTTTACTAAGTACTGTTGTTGTTAATCAGTGTAAACATTAAGCTTTTTATCAGTCAGCGTATATGTTGTTTTATGCTTGAGGATCTGTTATTGGCTGTGTTGGGATAATAAAAAAGACATCTAATTATAACAAATTCCTGACATTTTATTAAGTATGTAAATAACCAAGGGTATACCGTATTTTCCAGACTATGAGCCGCTACTTTTTTCCGACGCTTTGAACCCTGCGGCTTAAACACCGGTGTGGCTCATGTATCAATGGCACGAAGCTAATTGGCTTTTTACAAGCTAGCAAGCTACGTGCCGATACATTTAGTGTCGTCACATCAGACCCAGTCAGAGTGGACCACATGAAACTGTTAATAAATTCAATAGTGGCTTATAGACCGGTGCGCTCAATAGTCCGGAAAATACAGTACTTTACTTTTTCGTGAATAAACCATCTTGTTGAATTATTTTCTCCAGGTGTATTTGCATCGTCTTTGTGGATATTCTGTCTACATGTATTTCTTGATTTTAATTTGATTTGGATTATTTTACTGCCCCCACATTGCTGCATATATTCATTTCTTTTTTATTCTTGGTGAAGCACTTTAATTTGTCCTAAATAGGAAATGTGCTGTAGAAATAAAACAAGCGGTATTACTTTCAAACATCTGCTTGAGGTATCAAGAGACTTCACTGCATGACAGAATGCAAGTGTAGCATTTAGTTGTATCCCTGCTCCTTGATTTCCAGACTTGCTTTACTAGCAGTTCACTCAGCAAAGAAACTGAGGTAATTTAAGGTATTGATTAGCTTCCTGTTTGGTGTGTATGATAAAATCCAGACAAAGAATGGTGGCCCCGTCCAATTAGATGTTTCTTCTCCAACCAAGCACAACTTGACGATAACATTTGTCAGCAGCAGGCACACACTTGTTAGTGGTACTCCTGGATGTATCCCGCTATTCTCCTGTCCAATTAATCAGAGGTGCAGTCAGGCATTTTGACCAGCAAATCTCAGTTTGCTATGTAAATCTCTCTGCTTGCGGATGTGGGGAAAAAAAAAAAAAAAAAATCAAGTCGACACACTGATATCCCAACCACTAACAGACTACTAATAGAAATACCATCCCCAGCTCCTGACAGACTGAAAGGGGAAGAAGAGAGCAAACAAGAAAGGTTACCTCTCCGGCATGTAGCGGGGAACATGTGGCATGACTGCACATGTGCAAGATTGATTTTACTAAGCGCTTCCTGTGGCAGTCAGGAAGAATTGAATCTAACTAGGTTAAATGTGTGTGCAGAGAGTAGGAGAGGGAAATGCAAGTCTGTGGGCATGTGTGAGGAACATGAACAGGATACATATGTGTTGTGCTTGAGGAGGGGAAAGTGAAAACTGCAATCTTGCACCAAGGCATGATCCAGGTGTACTGCTGCTGTGTACTGAACACTGCTGCCCTCATTAGGTCAAGTAGCAACACTATCTTGTTAAAGCACACACAAGAAAATGGGGTTTTCTAGGATTTGTTTTTTTATTTTCCTTTCTTTTTTGGGTGATACCCTATCTCTCCAATGCATTTGTATATACAAACATGCATTAGAGGGATGGACTTAGGGAGGATTGTGTTGTTTCACTTGTCAAACTGGATGTTTCCTTAATTAACCAAGTGGCTCTTATTGTAACCGTAACAATAAACTAACAAAGTAGTTATCTTATCCCAATACATTATTTTTTCTTGATTGTGACAAGTCTGATCAAACCTTATGGCACTTTTCCACTCGCCTACATGGTACCGACTCGGCTCGCCTCAGTTGCGTTTCCAGTAATCTTCAGACTAACTGTTGTGGCGTCACAGAAAACAGTTTGAAGATTGCTTCAGACGAGTAAAGAGTTGTTTTTACTTCAGATATGTTGTTAATTCATCAAGTTAGCGCTTTAAAAACTTGCTCCAACGTTTTCGGAGACATGAGCTCTCTCTACAACCTCCATTAGACGTTTTTTAAATAAAATTTTGCCGTTGCACTAAAGCCTGTTATTGTAGATTGAACTGATCTATTTAGTGATTTTCTCCACATAGTAGAAACTTGTTACTCTGACTATAACCATGCAGACTGTAAGCGTGCGGGTGCAAATGTTTCCGTGCCGATGATGCAATGACGCAACGACGATTCCGACCAATAAGATTTTAGTACCTGCTCAAACCTGACCGGGTACTTTTTTTTTTAGAACCGCAGGAGAGGATCTACTAAAAAGTTGTACCAGGTACAAAGTTCCAGGTTCTTGTTGCCAGGGGAAACGCGCCACAAACCGAGGCGAGGCAGTAACATGCAGTGGAGATTATAATTATGGTGGTATCAGAAAACTGATTCAGGAAATATGGTGAAAGGGGAAAAAAAAATATTTATCAAATGATGAAAATAAATTCTCACCCTGCGATAATTACCCTGCAGTCTCCAAGTTCTCCTTTTTTTTTAATATGTTTTTAAAATTTGTCTGACATTTACTTGTACACCCACATTTAAAGTGCATTTAAAGAAAATGGCCACAAGTAAATAAAAACATGTTTGTTGGTGCTCTGTGACTGAGCCCTGATGCCGCATCACTCCTGGAGTGAGTTTTAAAGCCTGTAAACTCCCCCAGTAAATTATTAAACGCTAAGTGATAAAATGTGAATGGTGTTGCCAGAGTGGCCATTACACATTTTTTCCAGTGTTATGCCTCCATATAGGTCAATAGAAAGCTTTCGGTTGCATTTATTTTGGGCCTGGAGTTAAAAGATAAGTTGGTAAAGCTGTCGATGACCTAAGATTTCACAAATGCATTCATCAGCTTAAAAGACATTACATCCATTCTCCTCTATTTTTTATTTATTTATTGCATGTGGTATTAAAGCAGTTCTTTCTTTAGGCTCCTGTAAAAGCTCCACGTCACCACCCATTATTTACTATTCACCACTGTTATTAACCAGTCAGAGAATGTATTATGTTTGCTGTGGACTAATAAGGGAGTTTTTAATACAGAAATCAATGGGGTGGTTTTGAACCTAATGGCTGGATGGAGACAGAGCCTTCAGCAACTAGAAGGGTTAGCAATTAGCAGCCCTGTGTACCGGCCCAAAGCTCCTGCACCGTCGTCAGGATGTCTCTGCCCGTTCAGCAGAGCGAGCCGTCCAGCCGACTGCAGCCAGCTGAGCTCAGATCTTATACCGAGACACAAAACTGTCGAGGATTGGAAATGCCTTAGTGAGGATGATGAAAGATGTGCAGTGATACCGGGAGCAAACACAAAAAAACCCAGTCACTTTTTGTCAGATTGCAGTCAACGGATTGAGGAGTGTACCAGTGTGTGAGTGTGTGTGTGTGTACAGCTACCCAGATTGATGTTACTACTTTCTCATTTTAGCGCTGGCTGAATAGAGACATGCGAACTGGAAAAATGTGTATAAAATAACCAGTGGAGCTAATGTTTAGTTATGTATGTATGGATGTATTCATTGAGGAATAGAAGAACAATCTCTGGTGGCAAAATGCAGCTTCATCATGATGGCCTGTTGTTGCATCATGTAAGAAAGTGACTGATATGTGAGCTGCTGTAACTTTGTTCACTGGTGAAAAATTAACTGTAAAATCTTGTAGCACAGTCCCTGCTTATTTAATACATCTCTAATGAATGAGGAGGCCAGGGTGACTTACATGGTGATTTATTCAGCTACCAGAGTTAAAGAAATATCTGCCGGTGTGGCTCTTTTCAGGGCCAGAGCCCAAACCAGGGGCAAGGGCCCTGTTGTAATTGTAGCCTTTCTTTCTTCTTCTTCTTTCTTCTTATTACATCTCTTTGAGACTTAATTTAACCCCTAAACAAGCTCAAAAACTCACCAAATTTGGCACGCACATCAGGACTGGTGAAAAATTTGATAAAATGGAAAAACCAAACCCCTCAGTGCAAAAACTGGATCTGTAGCGCCACCTAGGCTCAGAAAGGTGCCAGCTGCGGCCCACAGGAACGTCACAGAGACACGGGAGGAAAGCCGAATTGTAGTACTCGTCAAGACCTAAAAATCTTGCGTTGATACACCTAGGCTAAAATCAACAGGAACTTGGAAAATTGCAATTCAATCTTTATTCGAACGCCAAAATTTCACTTTGCTAAAAAATGATCTCCTCCCGGGGGCGTACATGCTAGCGGCTTCAAAAGCTAACAGATGACTGAGGACTCAGTGCTGACCAAAATAACTTCGGGGATTTTTAATTAATCGAATTGTTTGGACCGAGCGGCAGCAGTCAGCCACGTCTGGGGCGAATGGCAGGGGATGGGGACGGTCGGGGGGTGAGGGCCCCTCCAACGCTGCTTGCAGCTTTAATTTTTTTTTTATCCTCTGTCCCACAGGAGAGTGCAGTTGTCATGAGGGTTATTCTCCTGATCCGGTCTATAAACACCTCTGCGTTCGCAGTGACTGGGGTCGCAACGAAGGGTAAGTCCTGCTCATTCCACTCATTTCTAAAACCTTCCTTTTACTTCAGCGACCTTACAGATGATTTTCACACTCTCTACCTCCAATTCATTAGTGCACTATATTAACGTTGCATAAAATAAAGGTAAACGTTGATGGATTGACTATCTCCAGCAGGTTCCCAGTCTCTGCGAGCTGTTAAAATGAACAGAAACCAAGGTAGAAAATTAATCTAACAACTTACTGTATGCTTTCAAAAAATGGCCACCGGTAATGTAATATATAAGCAATTTGAAGTTAATGGGCTTCAACATGCAGATGTACCAGTACGGTCTGTTAACTTGAAGTAGTGGAGTTTTAAAAGGGAATCAGGACGGCATAAGAAAGAGGACGTAGGAGGGGAGCCATAGTGTGTAATGACACTAAACAGCAGGGGAGCACAGACAGTAAAAGCACGACAGAGAGGAAAAGTCACTGTAAAGTTGACTGGTGAGGAGAGAAACGAGCCCTCTCTCTGACTCTGACCGTGTTTGAAAATTAGCTGGCTCGCCCACTCATTGGTCCCACGTTGTTATTCAGCTGCACCTGTCATCTGTTGGATTCAGTTCAGTCACCAATCAAATTCCCATTCACTGTTCACAAGGAGTAGCAGCAGACGGAGGGTAATCTTATCCAGCTGAAAACCTTTGATCACATGAGCACGTTTCAGAAACTGCACAAACACATTTTTCTGCAATTGTAATAATCAAAGTGTGAGTTGCATTATTCTCCAAGTGTTGACAAATCTCTGTTTTTCCGCCCCTTCCTCTCTGTCCTCTGTCAAGTCCTTGGCCATATGCTAACTTGGAGAAAGGCTATGACCTAGTTACGGGAGAGCAGGCCCCTGAGAGGATCTTCAGGTGAGTCCTTCACTTCTGGTGCATCTCTGGAGTGCGCGACTTGTGCACGCCATCTGTGACTCTGCGGACACACAACGGTGGTGTTTTTTTGGCATGAGCCTGCGTATGTGTGTGTGTGTGTGTGTGATGAAGCATACAGATAAGCAGCTGGCAGAGACGCATAGACACAGTTGGATGGACACACAAATGCGCCTCATGCTGGGGTGGAGTCTCACCGGTGGGTTCTTGTGTATCGTGGAGAATAGCCCAAGGAGCAGGCCTGGGCGGACTCCTTTCAAATGCTTTTACTGCCATTTTCGTTACACTTCTCATTCTTGATGGGGTCATTGTGTCTGACATTTTTCAAAGAAGTGCAAAGCTCAAAGGACCCATTCAGTATCACCCAGCTGTCCTTTTTAAGAGGCTCCATAATACCCTCGGACACCACCCCACAACCGAAACTACAGAAACAACTATATCACTATGTTATTTTTTTTTTGTCCACACATGAACCCGTTTTATCAGTAAATCTTTAAAGTTGATGTGGTCATGTATTCACTGCATTCGTCTGTGCAGCCAAAAGCGTGTTAAAGGATAATCTCTGATTTGGTGAAATCTGTCTTGATTTCATGCCCCCCCCACCCCGCCAGGATGTAGGTGGAAAGAGTTTATTGTCACAGTAATCTCGCTCCTCTTCACACTGACCTTGCAGAGTTAGCTACTCAGCTAGAGTCCAATAAAAGAAATGATCTACCAAATCCACAATATTTGTTCTGCACAGAAGCACTTTTTATCTTTCCAGTAAAAGATGCTACAGCAGGAGTCTCAAACTCCAATTGGCTTGGGGCCATGTTTATTAATGTCATCTCACAGGAGGGACACTTTGATGTTCAAGTAGTACAAGCAAACGCAATGTACTTTTATTAATATTTCCATTACCAACATATTGTCCTTAGCAAAAAATTCAAACAGAAGATTCTATGAATTTTTATACGTGTTAGTTTGTAGAAGAACTTAAATGACATCGGGTCTCATTCACCAACCATAATAAAGATGTTAAGTCCTTTAGTGAGACTCCACATACACAGTTTTTGAAAAGATGTGCCAGATGTGACTTGTTTCAGTGTTTTCTTATCGTCACACTCTGCACTCTTAAACTGTCTTCACACCAAACCTGAAGATAATTTCTCACACGGTGCGATTACACAAGAAGTGAATGCAAAGATGTGAGGTGACGCGAGTCGACACAAATTTGCACTTGGTGACACGAATAGGTGTGAATTCGCATCCACACAAGTTGGGAAAGTTTTAACTTGAGAGGAAAATTTACACCATGTGAAATCATGAAAACCAAGCAGCGTTGAGATTCACAAACGTCATCGAGGAGCAGAAATGGAGGACACGTTTCTGAGTCTTTGACTCTGTACCAGGATAAAACCAACAAAGACAGGCTGTTTTCACCATTTCTAGGACTTCCACAATAAGTAAAAGGCAGTAATATATATCATTACAGTAGTATAATGATGGCGGAAGTGATGTCATTGCAGTTTCAGGAAGAAGTGCTCCTATTGGCCGTAGAGGAAGAGTGTGACACAATCTCCAGCAGCTGTATTTGTGGTGTGAACACAGCTTTACACATATTCAATACTATTTGGAGTATTTTTATTACTGTATTTTCTACTTTACTGGGTATTGAATTTAAAGTCAGATCTCTAATAATGACTGACCCCAATGAGTAAATTGAACACCGTGTAACAGACTGGGAGTTTTGATTGTTTGATCTTCATGAAATTGTTCAGTTAAGCTATAAACGGGCAATTTACAGTAACAAAGTAAGATGTTTTTGCTGTGTGATGGTACTGTGTGGTGTTTTACAGTAACAGTTAACAGTTTCTGTCCACTGAAGTGCGAATCGTGGGCTTTTATTTTGAAACTTAATGTTTTGACCTACTCCTGATTCCGATTGAAGCATCACAACATGCTTTCTTGTCGAAAAACTTTAAAAAAAAATTTAAACTGTTGGCCAATATAAAGGTACAGTACGTGTAAAACATCCAGGGAAAAAATAAAGAAAAGCTTTTTTGTTGGTTGGACATCAGGTCAGTCAGACAGAGGGTGAGGGCAGGTTGGGCATGGCCAGTAGTTTGGAACCTCTGTGCCACAGTATGTTGGAGTTCTCATACACACACACACACACACACACACACACACACACACACGCAAAGGCAGCAACCAAACTTGCTCGGATGAATCACTGTGTCAGCCCAGAGTTTGTGAGAGAAGAAGGATGAAAAGAGACGACTCTTCTCTCGTACTCATACAGCTGCAGAGCACCAGTGCAGTTCAGGCGCGAACACACCGATACAGAACGCTGACAAAGTGAGCAAAGATGCAACAATCCACACTGGGCTCAAAGTTGGGAAGTCTTTATATCACCACTGCGTCGGGGAGGACAGAGGTGGACACAGTCAGTCCTATGACCGTGAAAAGAGGAGTTTAATCGTAGCATGGTTTAGTTTCACAGATGGAGATATTCATAGGAAACCAGGGCTTCCTCTTCCTTTTGTTCTTGGTACTGGGAACAGTGAGAATATGAGAGTCGTGTTATTTGAAATATGAGGGCTACATAAATTTAACTGTCAGATGGTGGCAGGAGGTCAGAATGAGTGCAATGCTTTAAGAGTTTCTGATTCATATCCTGGCAGCTGTGGTTTGTACAAATTGAAGGTTTTTAGGTTGAGGTTTGAAACTGTCATGGGAATTAAAGAGTACTTTTTCCATACTATAGCGTGCTTGGCAGGTTGTATGTCAGCAGTATTTAACAGTGCATGGAGTTGCTGGGCATGTGATTAAAGGTAATGTCATTCAAGCTTGGTTTCTACATCTCTGTGGAGTTATGGTCCTGTCCTCTACCCGTTCAGCCACAATAAAAGCAAAAGATGCCAAGAACAGTTATGTCTTGTGCTATTTGTGAGGCCTTACACCTTCTGCTGTTATTATTTCCAAGCAACAGGTCTAACCTCCCCTGCAGGGTCGCCTGCTGAGGATATTAATCTTCACTCAGAAGAAACATCTGAGGCAAAATTAAATTGTTTTTACACCATCTTGACCAATGGTCAAGGCACTGAGCTGCAGAACATATAAAAAGGCAAAGCATTGTATTTTTTAATTAGTTGTAGAAGAAACAAAAACAGGCCACCACAGCGTCTTCTAATGTTTTTCTCCAAAACCAATTTAATGTCCAGCTGTGCCTCAGATGCATCCCATGTGTAAAACAATTACATCTGCTTATCAGTGCGACACAGAGTTAACTTTATAAATGTGCATTTATTTTCCTGTGGGGTCAACACATTTTCTTGACAATAACATGACTGTGGATTGTGTCTTCATAGTTCACTGAGTGGAGCACAGGCTCTAAACCATAGACTAGATACAGAAATGGACAGAGTAAGTGTGACGTCATCCATTGGTTTGTGGACAGGAGTGTGGCATTTGAATGTCTTCATGTTGGAGCCAGAAGTGACCATATTTGGATATGACGGTAGGCGGCGGGTCTGACTTTTGACCTTTGAAGGTCACTGGCCAATGTGCATGAGACTCAACTTTGACACCGGTATCATTGGAGGCCAGACCTGTCGATCTTGCTAACCCCGCCCCTAGATATTATTATTTTTTTAAGCTTAATATCTGCTTACTGATGAATCAGATGGACCAACTGATCACTAATGAGAAGAATTAACTTTACCTAAAAACATCAGAATGACTCAATGATCAAAATGTATTGACCTAGTATTTCATGATTGAAAATTTTTGAATTGAAGTCAATTGGAGCATTTAGTTTTTAAGAGCCAGCATCTAGTGGCCATCAGGAGTATTGCACTTTTTTGCAGTTCTGCAAAACTTGACCTCATTTTTTTGCCCCACTTGCTTTGTCCGATTTCTTTAAACATTTACATTCCAGCTTAGTTTTACACAAACAAATATAAAAGCATTACTTTTCTTCTGTATAAATTAAACACATTTTAATGAACTTGCACCTGCATATATTTCCAGACATCACACCCTTTCATCAGCACATATTACAATATACCATCATTAAGAAAAACAATCTCTGTAAAACCTTTATCATACATTTCCTGACTCTTTCATGTGATGTGATAATTGTGTGTACTTACAGTGCAGTGCTTGCTTCTGTGTGTGATAAGAAAACGTGCTAATGTGACAGTAGTTACAATTGACATTTCTGTCTTGCGGTCATGCCAACACAGATCATTCTACAGTCTGGGCCAAGGGTTGTGGCTGCCAGTCAGCAAAAGCTTTGTGGTGCCACCGGTGGAGCTGTCAATCAACCCCATCGCCAGCTGTAAGACAGACGTGTTGGTTACCGAAGATCCCGGGGAGGTCAGGTCAGTCTGCTGCATGAATCATACATTTGTTTCATTGTTTGTGAAGGTTACATTCAGTACACTTGAATCATTCTTTAAGGAACTTTAAACCCTGAGCCCACTGGTGTACTGATACAGGAATACTTCATGAAAAAGCTCCTTTGTGTTGTGTTGTATTAAATAATATATGTCTTTACATCAAATGCGTGCTGTTTTCATGACACCAGCATTTGTGCTGATATTGCTGTTCTGACTTCAGGCTGGAATTCCATTATTTTTATGACAACCCTGCACAACTATATAAGACGCACATAGGACTGTTACAGTGCGACAGCTGTGTGCTTCCTGCTGTAGGTTATTTGCTTTATTTGCTGGTAAAAGCACAGGCAGCCATTAAGGATTGAGATGGGAGTATTACATGTGCATGAAAATAACATAAAGTAGAAGCAGTTACCGTACACAAAAAAATAGTATGCAAAGTAAGACAGTTCAAATTGTAAAAAAAATACAAAATAATACCCATTAAGTGGTTAATACAGATGCTAAATCTTCAGGTCATTGATTTGAAGGCCTGAAGTGACAGTCAAAGCAGCATTAAAACAACTTGGGCTCTGGCCATACAGTGGGGATTGGAAAAACAAATCCAAACAGTACAGTTATGTCAACAAGGTTATGGATTTGGCAGTCCCACAGAGCAATAACAAAATATTGGCAACATAAAACTTGTTTGTTTTTTTTTTTCCCCTCAACCAACCAGCCAACGGGTGCTGGCATGCACCAGAGCGGCTGAACATCACAAAACATGTCAGAGCATCAGCTACAGATTAAAACAATCATCCATGTATGAATCCAACTGATATCAGACCGGGACCAGAGATTTCTTTGAAAACCAAATCATCTTCGATTGCTGCATAAATATGCTGCACCTGCCACACAGTGTAAATTGATCGATTGATTGATTATTTCTTTTGTCAGCACACAAAATGACACAATCGTTACACTATGTGACAACAGTCTTGACAATAGTTATCATTATACACAAAACACGGTCTCGGCCAAAATGTCAGTGGACCAGTTTTGAAGCTGGTTTTATTGCAGATGATACAAACATTGATTAATCATCATCAATCACTGATTAATGGAGAAGTAATTGGGTTTAAAAAGGTGACACGTCTTTACTTTTTGATTGTGTATGTGTTTTTGATCATTTTTTGTTTGTACATTTTTTTGTACCTATTCCAAACAATTCATCTCCTGCATCAAAATCCATTAAGATGTGACAAACTCAAATATTTGCTCATTACTGGGGATTTTCTGGAATTTTGGGATCTTGCCCAAAATTGAATTATTTGTTCCTTTTGAGATCTGAGTTTGTGTAATCTTTCTAGCAGACACACAAGCAAACACACATTTTCATTCATTCAGTTTTGATTATAATCTTATGAAACAATAACCTCAAGTGGATCGTGAATGTGAACTGGTTGTCTCATTTTCAGTTTCCAAAGTCAGGTTTCAAACAGCATTTCCATTCTTCAGCTGACCGAGTGAATGCTAAGAGAGGCAATGCTGATTCTGCTTGAGAACAAACAGCATCCTTGCAGTGCTGTATCTTTTCCTCAGGTTAACTGACTATTGATTCTGGTTGACTCCTCCATCGTCTGTTTTGTCAGCTGGGAAAATATCTCTGTTGTAATATTATTTTTTTCTAGACTTTGTTTTGTTAGACTTTGTGTTTCATTTGTCATTCGTGTGTGTGTGTGTGTGTGTGGTGAAGTCTCTCAAAAAGCAAGTCCACATAAAGCACTGACTTTCTGTAGTTATCATTTTGTCATTTAACTCAAACTGCATTCATTCAGCCAAACAGCATGGTGGCCTGATGCAGTAATCTCTGCTTTGAACATGTCCAAAAAAAAAAAAAAAAAATGGTGTGAATGATAGTTGAAATCACAAATCCCAGTGTTTACTGCTCAGAGCCTTTAGTAAGAGCAGTATAAACATTTAAATATATTTCTCTGTTTTTATTTATTTATTTTTTTGCCACACCCGCAGTGACATATGGTCCACTCATATGGTAATGAGTGTCTGGGCACGGTCAAGCATGGTAGCAACATTTAAAAACAAGCAAACAACACATCCTTGTATAATATAATGTAACACATGGTCTCTTCCATGTTTACCTGAGAGATCCAGATCACTGGCTGGTCTTTGAGAGGCCTTGTTCAGCTGGTAATTAATAGGAAAAATGTCCTTATGCTTTAAAATGACAACTTGGACAGTGCCCAGACTGATGAGGCACTCAAGCAGTGATTACAGCTGACCTGTATTGATTTAGAAGCACACTTAGTTGGGGAAGTGTTGATGTACCTGATAAGGTACTTTGGCAGTCCTGTAGTTGCTGTTTTACCACAAGAGGGCAGCAGAGTTCAGTCTACAGCAGCTGCAGTTTGTGCTCTCTGAGTGCTTTCTAGTTGTATTGTTGAGGCTTGTTAGAGCTCGATATGTAACAACAACCTGAAATGTAACAATGACCCAAACTGTTAAAAAAAAAATGTAATATGTAAGAAAGTACTGCGCCCAAAATGTAGTTAAAAAAAATGTAATAAAACCCAAAATGTAATAACGGGTCAAAAATGTAATAAGATGCTGAGCCCAAAAACTAAAAACTTTGCCCAAAATGTAACAACTTCTTACATTTCGGGTCTGTTATTACATTTTTTCCATTACATTTCAGGCTCAGCACTTTTGTTACTGACCAGTAATTACAGTTAAGGTTTTCTTACTTTTTTTTAATTTTTTATAACAATTCAGGACATTGATACATTTTGGGTCGTTGTTACATATCGGGCTCTAACATGGCTTGTAGATGTAAATAGTTTCATCGACACTACATCTGCACATGCATCTTTGGATTACCGTAATTACCTCACGGTTTGCGCATTCGGAAAAATTCCATCAGTTTCTAGAGCTGAGATGTTGCACTTTACAGTGAATATGGTGTCATTACGGTAATTTCACTAGTGCCTCTCCCAGAAGCTGGCAAAGTAGGTGATTTACTATATACTACATGTTGTAAGAGTGTAATAACAGTGACGATGAAACAAGAATGGCAGAAAAACACAAAAACCAGTTTTAGTGAACAAAAACACTGCAAATGCACATGGATGTTAGATTGTGCATGTTAAATTTGAATTAGAAATTAAAATAAGCAGAAAAAGTTCAGGTGGAAATTTGCAGGTGGTAAAGGGTTAATATTGTACAAGTGTCACATCATTGCTGTAACACGTGTACAGTATATGTAACAGTACAACAAGAAATTGCTGTATATACTGGTTGATTTTGAAAAATTCTGCAGCCAAGACTCCTGGGTGTTTTTGATATTAAATATTCAATAACCTGATTTGTACTACAGAAATCCTTAACCTGAATTATTCTAATGTGTATCATATAAATCGTTGCAAATAATTTTATACATTGCTGCATAAATCTAATACTTTATGGGATCGCCTCAGGAGCGCTGAGTTCCCACGGCAATTGTACACATGCTTATTCTGACATAAAACCTCTCTTAATTAATTAGCAGAAGTTTGTCATTTACTTTAAAAACAGGATCCTAATCAGTGATGTAAGCTACAAAACGAGGACATGTTGTTGCTATGTTTCTGCTGCATGTTGGTCTTGATCAGATTTTGAATATTTATGACTGAAATAAAACGAAAAAAAAACAGTCTCTCCATTTAGCTGGGAGGTAAAGCAATTATTTCAAAGCAATTATCTCTTTTGTACATTTCCCTTTTCTTGGCTATCACTCAAATGCCAGCGTTACTTGATGATGAATAGGCCTTACTGGGTTACATCACTGTTTCAGGGGCAAATACAACACTTCAGTGGAGAGCAGGAGCTTAGCTTTTGTTTACCTTTCAGCGCAGGAGCTTTAGCTACAGCACCTTATGCTGTTCATTAGTGAAAGGACGTTCCTTAATGGGAGGACTATTGTCACTTCTTAGAAATGACTCCAATGGTCTCTTTCGAACACCTCACTGTACGAGTTGTATTCAGAGATGGACGGCCATTTCGAATATTTTATTTATAATCTTAACATCAAAAGAGATATTACATCTAACGCTGAAACATGACATATTAATAATATCAGATGGAATTAAAACCATCTATTGAGTCTTACAATATGACTTAAACCGCTGAGGGATTTATCAGGTTTTAAAGACACAAGAAAATAAATAAGATCTTTGAAAACGCCGAGGAGGAAATACACATCTTATCACTGGTTAAAAGCCCACTTCAGCTGGAGTAATAAGTTAATGCTCTGTATTTAATTGATGATTAGTTCACGCAACTGTAAGGAGAATCTATCAGATTGTCATGAATAATGCAGACAACTCATTATCCAAAACATTTCCCCCCCATGGGAGCTTATGGAGTTTCTGGCTTATGCATGGATGCAGTCAGTTAGATATGATAGACATGTTGATGTGGAAAAGTGCGGTGTAGGTGTGGGTTTTAAAACGATGGATCTCCATTTCACTTGTGACCCTCAGCTTGAAGGCACCAGCCAATTAAATCTCTTCTCTATGACAGAGATGAGTGTTGAGGTAGGTTGCAGCGTGAAGGCTGATGTAAATATCATCCGGCCTCATATTGATTACATGTCTTATAAATAACCCGGTTCCATAATCAGGTGCTGGACATTTTAGTCAATGCAAAGACACCAACCACTTCAATGACACATGAAACCATATTTCCCAGTTTTCTAAATTCCCAGGTATGTAAATTCAGTTTAATTTGTCCTGTGTGTTTAAGTGGAGCTTAATGTATGACTGGCTTTGCTGTCAGGAGCTTTCTGCAGCCATGCAATCACAAATGAATTCACATATATTTCTTATGGTTAAGCAGGACAGTGCCGCCTCAGGTAAGCAGAGTCAAGGCCAATCCTGACCACAGGTAATCATGTGTTTTTCATTTGTGTTTCTTCCAGCTTCTCTTTTCCCAAAAGAAATCACACAACCCGTTGTAGGAATTTTGTCCATTCGTTTCACAACCCTGTGAGAGAGGTGATGGTAGTGACGTGCTGTGAGCACTCGGGTTAGGTAGGCAGGGCATTGCAAATCGAGACCACCACCATCGACACCAATGACAATTTCATATGTTTCTGCTGGCAAGTGTTAATCTAACAAAATCAAGATTGTAAAACACCAGTAAAGAAACTTAAACCATTATTCAATAACAGCCTCCATACTCTCCCTACAAGATATTTCATGACACGGCAGCGCATCCGTCTTTGTGTTGGAAACACAGAAACACGTAGAAAATGACAACAACACGGATGGTGGAGCATCTCAAATTCATGTAACAGCCAAAACCTTTACAACAACAGGCTGATGCACGTATTCAACATGTGCAGCACCTCTTCCTCTTAATTCATGCCATTCACACGGTTATCCTGACACCAGCTAATAATAGAAATTTCAGATTCATAAAACACCACATTTTACCATATACACACCATATTGTTTACATAATGACCACTGCTGTAATCACACAACAGGAGGGAAAGTACGAACTATTGTCTGACCTTTCCTTTGCTGAAGCTCTGGCTCAGGTGTTGGTCTCCCATCTTTTAAAAGCTGTCGTTTTTCCTCAAAAGAAAGTTGTGAAAACTTCTTTATCGTCTCAAGCGCTGTCATCTCGCCTGTTATACCGCCAACTAGCTAGAGAGCGTAGCAGCGCTGTATCAATATCCGACACAGTGCATCTACGAATGCACTGTGAACGTCCGTATAGCATTTAGCATAGCACGGTTACGTCCAAAGGCAGCGTAGCGATCTGCCTTTTTACGTAAATGATTTTCATATTTGGGAACTGACTGCGCATGCGCAAATACATGAATACACTGATATGAGGGGCAAAGTCAGAGCAGCAGTGTGCCTTCGGGAGAGGGTGTGGCCTTCACCGTAATACAGCGCAGGAGTGAGTGACTTGTGCAGCCTCTCTGCCAAACCAGGAGATGGCGGTGTTGAGTCATTTGGGCGATGAAAAGCAGAAACTGCGGACACTTTCAAACTTATAGGTACCGTATGCTATCGGAATTTGAAAAATAAATTATAATCGTATTGTAATTAAAACAAATAATCAAAATGAATATTTCATTCATTTCAATTCAGCCTTGGGTAGGCACTGCCTACCCTGCTG
>OOFC01050456.1:10050-32450 GCA_900323345.1 Pseudochromis fuscus | reverse complement strand
ATATTGTAGACCATGTCAGAAAGCTGTCCTGTATTTTTTTTTCAAAGTGTCTTGACCATTTTTGGTGGAGTCATATGCATAAATGTCACATATGGCCCTATCTCCCAATGTTAAAGAATCCTTCAAAAAATTCCTGGATCCAGACAGTGATCCGGATCACTTCCAAAATCTAATCATTTGTTCCTTATCCCCATCTGGACAATCAATGAAAATTTCATCAAAATCCGTCTGTAACTTTTTGAGTTATTTTGGAAACCAACAGACAGACAAACAGACAAACCCCGGCAAAAACATAACCTCCTTGGCAGAGGTAATGAATGCCACTAGCATTCACACATTGCTGCCTTCTGTGGAGGGTGGCTCTAAACCAGTTAACAGAACCCTTATCCAGGCCCAAAGCCCAGAACTTTGCAGCAGAATTCTACAATCCACAGTGTCAAAGGCTCTTTGCAAATCAGGAAGCACCATCAAGAAGCCTGTGTAATTGCCTTTGTCTTTTTCCAGCTTGATTTGGTCTATAAGATGCATCAAGCAGATATCTGTGGAGTAAGAGGATCTGAAGCCTGACTGTTACTCATTTAAGATTTTGTGATCTGTCAAGTATTTAGTTAACAAACTTAAGTAAGATGATTATTAACATAATCAGTATTTGTGCCTGAATAAAAGTGTCACGCAGCAGCTACTGTGACTGTGGACTCTTCTAAGAAGTGTTCACCTTTATAAAGCTGTGTGGATTGTACATTTGTAATAGAATATTTCATATTCACAAACATGCTGTTTGTCCTTCAGGTGGAACATAACACAAACCGAGCAGTAATCATTGACTTGGGACTGGCCAAGTTCTTCAGATTCGGTCTAAACTCTGCTGTGGACATGGGGAACGAGGCCTACTCAGCCCCCGAGGTGCTGCAGAGGGGCACACAGAGGGACCAGCGTTCAGACGTCTGGGCCATGGGCAAGATCATCGCTGAGCTCTGTGCCCGGATTCGGCTGTACACGCCCACCGTCTGTCCTGCCAAAATTAAGGAGACTCTGCATGATCAGCCATATTGCACTGCTGTGTGTAGGATGGTGGAGCCAGATCCTTCTCTGAGGGCATCAATGGGTGGGATCATAAGTGAAATACGAAGGGCAGGAGGTGCAGGCATCGTCACCAATACACCTGTTCAAAAGGAGCACCTTAAGGTACCTTCACCTCACATGAATGCCAGGAACCGGTCTCCGTCACCAATGAACAATGACGCATCTCCACGAAACAGGGATCTATCACCAATGAACAGAGCTCCTTCACCATTTAACAGAGATCCATCACCAATGAACAGAGCTCCTTCACCATTTAACAGAGATCCATCACCAATGAACAGAGCTCCCTCACCATTTAACAGAGATCCATCACCAATGAACAGAGCTCCTTCACCATTTAACAGAGATCCATCACCAATGAACAGAGCTCCCTCACCATTTAACAGAGATCCAACACCAATGAACAGAGCTCCTTCACCATTTAACAGAGATCCAACACCAATGAATAGGGCTCCTTCACCATTTAACAGAGATCCATTACCTCGGACTAAGTCTCCATCACCTCTGAACTGGGAGCGATCACCAAGACCAGAAATCAAAGTTCCACACCCTCAAGCTGCACCGCACCACTCTCCTAAGAGGCTGGGGGACAGGAACAAAAACCAGGCTCCAGCTCCAGTAGGCGGCTCAGACCTCACACAGGACCTCATGAAGATGAACTTGTACCAAGAAGCTGCCAAGGATCTTCCCTGCAACCTGCCCACAACGGGGAGGGTGGTGGTGCGGCGCTTCGAGGAAAAAGAAGGGGAGGTAGGAATGTGGGAGCAGAAGGAGGTGGTGACTCGTGATGGGAAAATAGTTAAGTATGACGATATCAGGTTCAATAGCAAATAAGAATAACTGACAGATTTATCACCTCAAAAAATAACAATTGCATGTGCAGGTTGAATGGTCTGGTATCTTCTTTCAAAAACATTTCCACTAAGATAAAGAGTAAATGGAGATTAAGGTAGAGTAGGTGTTTTGCACATGTAACACTTCAACTTCATTAAAAAGATAACTTGAAAAGGCTCTGGTTAGGATGTAATATGATATTCAGTTATGCTGTGGATTTGAGGAGAATTTGTACTCTTAGTTTCTTGCCAAGAGAGAAAAAATTACAGGCATGAACAGCCATCTGTGAATGTATTTCAGCATCTGAATGTAGAAGACTGCAAACATGGCTAATACCCTGTATGTATATTTATGTATATAAATAAATTCTGAAAAATCTCTTGCAGTTGCAGACCTAGATTTTGTGACTTTTTTTGCTCATATGTCTGAAAATATGACGAGTTAATCTTAAAAAACACTTTAGTCTAAAATAATTTTTAAGCTTCAGAATCCTAATGCTGAATATATGTTGCCATATACACAACAAACTATAATATATTCAAGTTTCTACCTGTTCAATTAGCTGTAATATTGATCACAGTTGGATTGATTAGCTATATGCAATCACCTGCTGACCACATTTACAAAACCTTTGAAAGGCTGAAAAATGAGTGAAAAGGAAGAAACAATTACCATTAAATTTGATAGAAAACTTCACCCAGGGTCAAGGGTTATGGAGGATTATGATGAATTAAAATGGATTGAACAGCAACGTCATCTGGCTTTCTTTGAGAGCAGTAAAATCCTAAAATGTGAGGTGTGGCAGCAAAACACTTCTGCCTGTAATTCCTTGATCTAAGAGGAATCCAGTGGTACGAACATCTGTATGAGAACATCAAAGTTATGGTGGAGGGACTACATATCCTCTCTAGTCTGAGAACACAACCGAGAGGAGCTGAAGAACATGGCTAGAGATCTGAACATGTCGCCTGCCGCTGCCTCAGCCTCCCATGTAGCATTAACGTTAAAGGGAGGGGAGTTTGAGTTTCTGTCACGGTGACAGTACTAAACGTTTGTCATGATGTGTGTTTTTAGTTTGTTTTTTCCTGGGTTCTTGTGTTTAGTTTTGTGATTTATTATTTTCCTGTGATGGTTCTGTGTGTCATGTCCTTTTAGGTTGGTGTTTCATGTCCTGCGTGTTTTCAGTGTTTTCTGTTTTGTCACTTCCTGTTTTATTTTGAGTCTCGTCTCTTGTGTTCTTGTTTCCTGTTGTTCACACCTCGTTACCCCAGTGTATTTAACCTCCTGTGTCCCTTTGTCTTGTTGCCAGTTCGTTGTCTAAGTTTTCTGTGTCTTGGTCTTCAGTGTCTTGCTTCCAGTGCCTTTCGTTTTGTGTCTTAGTTTTCTGTGTCTGTGTGTTTCCAGTGTTTTCCAGTGTTTTCCAGTGTCGTCTCGCGTTTACTTTCAGTGTCTTGTTTTCCCAACTTGTTGTTTTGTTCCTAGGTTTTGGTTTTTCTAAGTGGTTTTGGTTTTCTTTCTTGAGTTTTTGTAGTTTTGGGTTTTTCTTAGTGTTTTGGACTCTCAGTTAGTCTTGTATTTTTCCTGCCGTGTTTTGGTGCAGCGCTTTTTGTTCTCTTCGTTTATCAAAAACCTTTTGTTTTTCTGAAGATCTGCATCTTTGGGTCCTGCTTCTTTCCACCTATTCCTGACAACGTTGCTGGTTACTGGTACGTACAGGGGATCCAAACTGGGCTGCAGCATCAAACTAACTTCTGCCTTGATGTCTCAATTCTGGTTGTCAAACTAGGAAAACAAAGGCAGAGTCCAATAACAGGCTGAATACAAACAGCATGAAGTAATGTTTGGAGAACATTGACTCAAAAAACAAGTTTTAAGTAACAATGTGCCAAATGAGGTAGGGTGAATCTGGGGCAGTGAAAGTGAGTGGAAACAGGTCAAGTGGCAGAAAGTTGACTGGTCATGGACACTGAGGACCTCTGTTGTTTTGAGGGGGGATACACAGAAAAACAAACATGGCTCAGACCAAAACTGTGACAATTTTCATTATCAATAATTCTAAAAATTATTTTCTATATTCAGCCAATCAGAAATCCTGAAACAGATGCAACAGTATAGCAAATCAGAATTGATGCTTAAAGCTCTTGTTCAGTCTGGTCAACAGTCCAAAACCTTAAGATAATCACTCTACTGTAATGAAAAGAGCAAGTTTTTACATTTGAAGAACAAACATTTTGCTTTAAAATGACAAATACTTGCAGTTACGTACTATTCACTGCTTATTAAGTTTGTTTCTGATTAATGTAATCCACTGACTATCTGATTGACTTATTGTCTGATCTCCAGGTGTCGTTTTTTTCAGTCCATTACTGATCAAAGCTCAAACACACAAAAGATTTTTTTTTATTTTTTTTTATTTTTTTTTAACCAGAAAACAATAAACCCAGGGGTGAAAAATCTTATTTTCATTGTCAGTCATTCAAGTGGAGTGATAAATATCTTATTAACTGCAACTTTATGGAAGTGGGGGACATGACCCCTGCTAATCCCCAGGATTTGCGCCCATGCTTAAACCACTTTATTTTTGTTTTTCTCAGTTGAAATAATGAACTGCATCTGACCTCACCACTATCTAATAGTGTGTAAAACATCAACACTGCTCTGAACTGGTTTTCAATCAGTGACGTTCTTCTCTGGAGCTGATGAACCAGCCTTCATTTTCTTCAGTGATGAAGCAGAACTGCTCCATCCTCCATAACTAGGACTTGTGTTGCTTCAATCTGGGCACTTAGCAACTTATTTAAAATGTTCGAGTCACTCTAAAGAAGTTACACAAACCAGCTACGGATACTGCAGTTTTTATCCATTTTTTTAAAGCCGCAGATTTACTGTCCCTATCAGTGCTATATCTTAAACCCATTTAGTTTGTTGCTTCCACCAGTGGTACTGCAAGTTCAAAAAAAACCCACAGAAGTTACTTGAAGCCTTTATCATCTTGGTAGCAACAGCTCAGTCTCAGGAGTCTGTAGAGTGGTTAATCCTACAGTCTATCCAAGTCTATCTTATTCTCATATTGGCAGGATGTGGGAGGTGTGGTTTCCTTCGCCATGGTGCACAGTGCCAGTGTCTCTTCATACTTCATTTCATTACAACTGCGTGCAGGATGAAATGGACAAGTATTCTACATAAAAATGTTGTCCATTTACTTCACCATGTCTGAAGAAGAAGGTCTTAAAGAACACAGTCAAACAGCTGTTACCAGAGTGCCTTGAAAACTTGAAAACACTGTGGTAAAGTGGTCTGTGAAATACAAAACCAGCAGAGGTTTTGAGGTACAGGTCCCAGGTATACACACCAAACAGTGTAAAACTTCATTCTGGTGCTTGATTTTAATGTGAACACTAATCAGTGCCGCTGCTGCCAGTGGTAACTAAACAGTTAATGGATGGACCTGCTCTTGCATGTCTGATCTTAGCAAGCAAATTACCACAAAAATTCCACAGCTGATGTGAATGGGAAGGTCTTTTTGTTTGTAGGCGTGGTTTGACAACATCTGCCTACATTGTTAGGATGATTAACAGTGAATCTCAGTGATACAGTCATATCTGGAGTGGCTTTTTCAAAAAATACCCTAAACATCATTGTACAACGTCATTGTAGAGTCAGAGACTGCATTTGTGTGACATCAAAGTGATTACAAAAATTCATTAGATCAGTGCCGTGAACCATTGTTTTATATGTTTAGAGCTGAATTCACAGCCAGGAAAATCTTCCATGCAATGCTGTTGTATGAACTTCTGTTGCTTAAAGGCCGTGACAAAAATACTTTCGCTTTCGTTTACTCCACTGTTTGGCATGTGACATTCTCATTAGTGGATGTGCAGGTTACTGTGTCTCCAGCAGCAGAAAATGACAGGATAATATGTCCCCTTATTAAGATTTTGCTCTTCATAGAATCCAAGTTTAAGGCAAAGCACTTTATCTTTAGGACATGGGATGTGGTGATCTGTTCAGCTCTATGTGAATCTTAAATCAAACATGTTTACAACTTTAAGTATTTTTCAAATAGTTTAGCAACTCGGATAAGCGGGAGAAGATGGATGGATGGATGGATGGATGGATGGATGGATGGATGGATGGATGGACATTTTGTAAATATGTTGAGGAACCAGACTGGTTTTCCTTCCTGTTTTCTTTTGCAGTGATAAACCACATTCCTCCCTGCATGGCTGATATTACAATCCATTTCCCTGTTGGCCTGTTAGATCAGCCAATCCAACATGCTGTAGACTCATTGGTTTTTGTTTGTTTCAAATGGGTGGAGAGTTGGGAAAGATCTTTTTTTCTTTTCAAAGAGGCTAAGCGTACATGTGTTTACAATCATGCTTATTTGTTGGGTCCTTTTCACAGCCAACATTTTTACTTGATAAAGTCAAGTGGGGGGGGGGTCATTGTTAGTGAGCCAGCATGCCTGAATACCGGGAACATGGAACTGATTATTCAACATATTATCTCCACCTGTGCTTTTATATTATGGACTAGAGATGAAACATTTGAGATGAGAGTAAAGTCTGTTCATGTGAGATATCTGAGATATTTTGTCTTAATTTAAATTACAAACACAGTCATTACACCAAGGCATAAAGATTGTTTTGCCTTGACGATGAGGACATGGTGCGCCAAGAGCACAGGAATAATATAATAGCAAAATGTACAATACTCAAAACTGCTGCATCATGCATATATTTTCACCACTGTCAATGACTAATTGTTGCATAAGAATATGGAAGCTTTTTTTAGTCATTACATGTGTAATCAGAGAGCATCATAGCTTAGTCACTGAGGCCATGTAAAAGGTACAACCTGTTATACAACATGGAGAGCTCTACTGTGTGTAATGCTATGACACTGTCAAGGGTTTGCAAATTATTTGATTATGATGATGATAACAGATACATTCACTTCCTTATGCAGATTATTTGCTAATGTTCCTCTTTTAGGAGGTGAAAATATCTGCAAGCCTCCCCAAGAACAAAACCAGATGGTTTAGTTCTTGGGGAGGCTTGCAGAAATTCTCAGCTCGTTATATTGGTCTTATAACTTATTACAGGTATTAAGAGTTTATTTATTTATTCATTCATTCATTTACATATTTTAGAAAAGCTTTAGATATTTTCTATTTACCGACTGAAAAAAATTCCTCAATAACCACAGCAAGCCTTACATGAGCGGATTGCAATGGATGTGTCTTTGCATAGTAAGTGAATGCATTGGCACCCACATGTGGTCATAGCATGCCCTCTACTGGTGTTTCGGCGAAACTGCATGTTCAAGTGACATTGCTCAGCAACTTAGAAAGAGGTATGAAGATAACCAGTGGTGTAGTCTACGTGACATGCAGGTATACGCCGTATACCTACTAGAAAAGGTCCAGAATTTCCGTATAACCACGGAAAAATGCGCAAAGATACGCATCAGCATGGTTTTGTGACATAATTTTCACTATCTCGTTCATTTTCTGTGTTATGAAGCAGCCACTTTTGGACCAGATGGTGCTTTTCCACTGGTACCTCCTCGCCTTTTGAAATCACTTGTTTTCAAATTAGAGCCTGGTTAAAAATGTGCTCCGATGTTTTCGGAGATATGAGATGAAGCTACAACCTCTGTCAGCATGTTCGACCGACTGGGTGGTCAGAGCCATAGACTGTGTATAAAGATTATACAGTCTATGGTCAGAGCTCATGTTTTTTTCAGCTGACGTTTTTAAATAAAATATTAACTTTGCAGTAAAGTGCTGTTATTGTACATTGAACCGATCTATTTAGTGTTTTCCCCACATAGTAGAAACTTGTTATGCTGACCGTGCAGACTGTTAGCTTGCAGGTACAAATGTTTCCATGCTGTCATTGCTTCATCACTGCAGCAACATATTTGAAGTAAAAACAACTAATTTCTCACCTGAAACACTCTTCAAGCTGCTTTCTGTGACGTCACAACAGTTTGCCCCAGGGCAGCTGTGGCTAGCTGAGCTTACCGCCACCAGTATGAATGGGTGTGAAGGAATAATGGTCTCTGTGCAAGCGCTTTGAGTCTGAACTTCCAGAGAAAAGCGCCATATAAATCCAAACCATTATTATCATCTCAACAAGCAACAATATAATAACTATTAACTAACAAGATAATAATTTGTGCGCACAAGTTATCTTGGGGAACAGATTCATAGCCTATCTTCATAGCTTATCTGTATGTATGTAGCCTATGACCACGGGGTGAGTTGCGTTTATAGCTTTTAGTTTGTTGATTTCTAAGTTATGTTTGAAACATAGCAGCATCCATTGCTTTATTTGTTTGTTTTTGGTGGGTGAGCTAGCTCATAAGATAGCTCTCTGCTACTTGTTTTACCATCATCAGACATTATGATAGCATTTTGAACATTCAGCGGCAAAATACTCTTACAATATCTGAGGATATTATTTACGGAGCCCATAAAGTCCCAAAAGGTAATTTTTTTATATTGTGTGCACAAGATAAAAAAAAAAAAAACCTTTTGGGACTTTAGGGGCTCCGTACTTTTCTGACTGTTTCATGTAAATATAAATTGACCTCTGATTTATTTTCCCTGTAGTTGTCTTTAATTCTGGCATCTCGACAGGTTGGTGAGGTCATTATAAGCTTTTTTCCCCACCCTGGGAGATTTGAATGCATCATTTGAATCATCAAACATGTTTCAAATTAAAACGGATGATGTTCTGGATGCTGTCCAGATGTTTACAGAAAAACATGAGCAATCAAGTTCGAGAGTCCAAACGACTACATCACGCTAAAGTTTAGGGAACATCATACAGAATATTTTAATTTGAAGGGATGATACATACACTGAGAGGAATCTGAATGACTCCCTCCAGGAAAGTACTGCAGAATTACCGGTACCGGTCCGTGAGGCAGTTGTTACCGGGCTGCACAGGAAGTATAAATAAAAATATAATTTCCTTTGTATTGATTATTATTCTGGAAGACATTTTATTTAAAAAAAAAAGAAAAAAAAAAAGAGCAGGGTCTCTCCAATTTAACTTTTGCCTGTGCCTCTTGACACGTGAATACGCTTGTCTCGGTCACATGATAGGACGTATTACCTATTACGTACAATGTCAGATAAGTAAGCCAAAATATAAGCCTGTAAACTAGCAAAAATGAGTAAAAAACGAACGTCCTTGGAGAGCGTCTTTGCAAAAGGGAAAAGGCTAACTCAACATTTGTTTTTATGCCGGTCGTGTTATTTTATTTTCACTGTATTTATCTGCCACACCTTGAAGGCCGGTGAAAAAACTTGCCGACATTAAATCGGTCCGTGGTGCAACAAAGGTTGGGGACCCCTGCTATAGCCTGAACAATGGTGCCCTCTTGTGGGGAAATAGCAACATGATCCTTTTCAATTGGTCTGAGAGCTGCTGCACTGTCACTGCAACCAGGTGATTTTATCTCCCGTCTTTTATCATGACCTCAAGCTCCCTGCCCCTCCTCCTCCTCCTCCTCCTCCTCCTCCTCCTCTTTCTTCTTCTTCTTCTTCATCTTCTTCCTCATCTTCTTATCCTCGTTCTGTCTCTTTTAACTGAATTATTTCATGGTGCCTGGCGAGCAGTGAGCTTTTTTAGAAAAAAAAAAAGTTGGATTCATTTCTTTTAAAGCAAAGGCTCGCTCGTCCATCGTGTTGCATCACCTTCAAAAGCAGCGCTCAACAAGGCCGCGCCGCCACTCGCTCGTTCAGCTGTGTAACCATCGCTGGGTCGGCTGTGTGATAGGGATGATGGGTAACGAGGGGTTGAATCAGGCCTTGGTGTGACAGCAACAGGACACACACACACACACACACACACCTTTATGCTCAGATTCATGCCTTTTCTAATTTGCCCCCAGGAGAACACACTCACGCAAACCTTTCACACACTGCACAAATTCACAAAGGCAATTACTTACATACACATGCAGTATGTGCCCACATCGTTACATGTATGATGTGCATGTGCATGCAAACACAAACACACACAAACACAAGGACACATGACAGAGGTCCAGTGTTTTCAGGCTTTAATAGTTTTCCCCAACACAGACAAACATCAAATTTTAAAGTTATTTTCCTTCAGACGGGATGTTAGCGCGCATTTAAAAGTTGTCGTTCTTCCACAGTTCAACTCAGTTTACAGTAAACACACTTCTCTGATGGTGGGGACAACAAGTGACGAGAAAATGAAGAGAAAATGGACAAAAAGTGGTTCTTCTGAGTCAGTGAATACATAAAAACAAAATAAAAGCAGACTTACATGTAAGTATATCAGGGCCAAGCACCATACTGGATGTGCATAGTAAATTATGTGTCATTTCAGGAATGTTTTTGTGAACATATTCATTTATTATTAAGAATACTACAGAAAATTGAAATGAATAAATGAAATGAGTGGGATACAGAGAGTACTTAAGGATACACTTGAAGTAGATATCAAATTCAGGGTCATTCACTCAATCTGGAAAAAAAAGTTGTTTCTGGAAATAGCACAACGAGGAAAAATCAAAGTCATGTAGCGAGAACGAATAATTTAATATTAAAAATCTTTGTGTTTTGATCTTTGACAAGACATCAGAAACATACAATTTAGTAATGCTAATGTTATTTATAAAATAGCTTTGCTGGCAAATACTATCATCAAATGTTATTATGTTTTACTGACAATACGTATATGTTTTTGACCTGTTGTTTGAAAATAAATAATTTAGCCATTAAGCAAATATTTTCAGGTTTGTTTCAAAACCTTTCTAGCCCACAGTTACAAAATCCACCATGAAATCACAAGGAGATACACGACTACCTTAATTTGCAAAAAAACAATTCTAGTGAATCAATCAGTCCATTAAATGTATTTGTTCAGCCCCTTTTGTGCAGATTAGTACAACTCAGTATAAAACAATAAAATAGTTGGAATAAATTTTGAAAAGAATATCGGTCATTTAAAAATGATCTAAAATGGGACACATCAGATAATGACAAAAACTATGAGATGAAACAGAACATTTTTAAACATGAAAATAAAACAATCAGCTTTTAAGTTGTAACATTTAAACTCATGGGATAATCAGAACAGGAAAGAAGAACAGCAGAACAGGCAAAAATAAAAAAAAATAAAAATAATGAACTGCTGACATGAAGTCATCGTACAAATATATGCGTACACACACACACACACACACACACACACAGGGGATCAGACTCACAGCTGATTTAACAAATCTCTTTTTGATTTGGCTGCATCTGCTTGGAAGTGTCACATCAAAGTCCGTCCCAACACACACTCACATCCCCGCACAGTTAAGCGATCATGCGTGCAGTTCAGACGCCTGATGTGACAAATGCTTGTGAGTGTGGGATACGTGATGTGTGCGGCTGTGTCACATCAGTGTGTGTCTGTGTGAGTCACTCGCCAACCGTCTGTCTCTTCTCATCGAGCAGATTTGACGTTTCTGCTCTCAGATTCGTTTCTGTCTCTTCCTAACATCTGGCTTTAGGTGAAGCTTGTGTGTGTGTTCATGTGTAACCAGTCTTCATGCCTTTGTGTGTGTGTGTCATCACTGACACAAGTCGTTTTTGGTTTGCTTTTGTCCATGTTTGAAATTCTGTTGGGATGCATTGCCAGACAGTCAACATCTCACCAGGTTTCATCTATGAGATACTTGCTTGAAATCAGGTAGGTAGTTACTGTAAAGACTTTTGATTCTGTAGTTTCTTGCATACAGGTTCTGGGTTTGAATCCCAGCTCAGACCTTTTTATGTGGAGTTTTTCTCTATGTGCATGAATCAGTTTTCTCTGGGTACTCTGGTTTCCTCCCACAGTCCAAACCAATGCTTTTGAAGTGAACTGATGAGTCTAAATTGACCATAGTTGAGTGTGACCATGGAGGGTTGTCTGTCTTTTCTGACCAGGGTCTGGGCCCCAGCAAACCTGAGTTCTTGTATACAAATTACTAAACTTTATTTAAGAGAATATTTAAAAAAAACAAAACAAAAAAAAAAAACCCAACGTATTTTTTAATAAATCAGAAAAGTAATATGAACATATCATTTCATTATAATGACAAACATGTCTAGTTTCCACAAGTTCCTTTACATATTGTTGCAAAATGATAATATATTCAATTTTCTGCTAGAAGCTTTTCTTATTACAACAGTTATCATATCCTATTACAAAAGTTCTTTTTTTTTAATTACAAAGCCAACATGTCTAGATAAAAATAACTTTTCTCATTCTAACATGATAGGTTGGTGTGTTGATATGACAAGAAACATATGATATGAGTGGAAAAAAAAGAGTTGAGCATTGACTGAAGAGACTCCAGCCTGACTATCTCAGTTTCAGCAGGATTATAATTTATTATGGATGTGGTTTGCTTTTGTTTTAATCACTCTGTGTGTGTGTGTGTGTGTGTGTGTGTGTGTGTGTCAGTGCAGGTCTCCTGGCGAAAGATATTAGAGTTAGTTTTAAGGACATGTGTTGGATTCATGAGATGATGAGAGATGTTTGAGATATGATGAGATTAAGTCACAAATTGTTGAATAGTTACTTGCAAAAATAGAAATATAATCCCTGGGGGTGAAGTTGTAAATGAAACCCAACAAAACAGTGCAAAAAAAGGTGAGAAATATAAAGAAAAGCAGCAAAAGTCTCCCCTCAGCAACATATTATATCATTATGGCTTTAATTTCTGTATGTGCATAAGTCTTTTTATTAGGTACCCCTACAGTTTTGGAGTTTAATTCACTTTTACACCACTATCATTTGATGTCTATAGCTAACAGTTAAATTTCAGTCAAATTTTGCAATCAAAAATAAGCAAGCCAGCTGATATTACTCCGTCATCATACAGCAAGATGCCAGCTCGCTGTCTGTCTTGTAGCTTTCTCTTATACCAAAGCTGTCCCAATCTGAGGTTTACTGTTTCTGGCCTCTTCCTTGGTGACCCTGCCTTTCTTTTTCTATTTGTCGCCTCCTCTGTAAACGTCTTCCTCAGTCTCTTCCCCTCTGCCATGATGTCTACACTGAGAATACAGAGTTACCTTCTTATAGCTTGCTGAGGATCCATGCTGGTGGTGTATGACAGAGCGCTGTTATTCAACAGGAATGGAGCTGATCCTTCCTGATTAACTGAGTTAAAGGTGCTCAGAGGAAGGATTGTGAATGAAAGAGATGCAGTTCTCAGAAAATCCATCCATCCATCCATTTTCTATACCTGCTTCTCCACACTTGGGTTGCAGGGGTCTGCTGGAGCCTATCCCAGCTGCCATCGGGCAGGAGGCGGGGTACACCCTGGACAGGTTGCCAGCCTATCGCAGGGCTAACACATAGACAGACAACCATTCACACTCACACCTATGGTCAATTTAGTTTGATCAATTCACCTAACAAGGAGGTCTTTGGACTGTGGGAGGAAGCCGGAGTACCCGGAGAAAACTCACGCATGCACAGGAAGAACATGCAGACTCCACACAGAAAGGCCCGAGCCGAGATTCAAACCCAGAACCTTCTTGCTGTGAGGCACAAGTGCTAACCACTGCACCACCGTGCCGCCCCTCTCAGAAAATCCTTAAAATAATTTTGTAGTTGTTAATTTGAGGTAAAATAATTACATAATAGTGCTTTGAAGATAGAAAACATAACTAATCCCTATCCTGTCCTACACAGACAACCTTCCTCATCCCAAGTCTTCATGGAGTTTAAACTGCACATCAGCTGGTTCTTGTTTACTTTGAAAACACCAAATCAAACGGTATCTTGTATTAAGAAGAAATTTTCAACCATTAATAGCAGAAAACATTAAATTGTTGAACTTTAGTTTGGACCCAGTTTGCAGCTGTTACAATCTAATTTTGAACAACACGTCTCCTTTCACAGTAAAACCCATTCAGCCTCCTGTCTTCACTTCTCTCTGTGTGTCTCCAGGGGGCGCTGCAGTACCTGCTGTCAGTCTGTGTCTTTCTATCCTCCTTCTGCATCCTGAGATGACAATAAACCTGAGTGAAAAACTGCAACACACACGCGCATGCATGCACACACACACACACACACACACACACACACACACACACACACACACACACTCTGTCCCTGAAGCTGATGTCAGTAAAGCCTTGATGGCGGCATAAAAATCCAACAATTTGTAATCTGGAAGGAGCCAGAAGCTGCTCATACACACACACACACACACACACACACACACACATACACGCCTTTCTATTTGTGTGAGGACCTTCACTGATATAATGCATTTGTTAGCACCTTAATCATTACGACTAAATGACTTACCCCCACCGACCCTCAACCTGATACCAGTCTGAACACTATGAAGTCTGAACCCACACTCAGCCCTCTGAAGTTGTGAGAACTTGTCAAATGCAAAACGTCCTCACTCCCAAGGTCTAAAACCCAAATTGGTCCTCACGGAGACAGACATGAACCCACACACACACACACACACACACGTACACACAAACACACAGATGCTGGACGCCCGCCGTCTGTTAGTGATTACAGCAGCTGAAGCTCAGTGTGTGTGTGTGTGTTTAAGGAGGGAGCTGTGGCCACAGTGATGTCATTGTTGACTGACAGGTGTGGGTTCAGCCTGATCAGGGGTCAGTTGTGTGACTGACACAGACGCTCACATGTGGCACACACACGTTCCCTCATTAGAAATAAAGCAGAGGCAGTCGTCAGAGTTTTCAAAGACATTTTGAAGAAAATCTGGAGAAAAATTCCTCATGTCATCATTTGGGCTTCAGACACTGATTAAAGTTGTTAGTGATGGAAACACACTAGATATATTGAGCTGGATTAAGGACCACAGCTTAATTTGAACCACTGCAGTTAGAAACCAGCAGGCTCGGTGAGGACACCTGTGCAAGAGGTTTGTTTAAATGAGTTTAATTTAAGAAGAAAGACTGCCCAGCTCTTCACAGAGACCAGTGAGACAGCAGACAGCCTACTGGAGACGTAAATGGTAGACAGATGAAAGAAGACACGAAGGGAGGAGATGAAAAAGAAGAGAAACCAGCTCATCTTTCTGACTCAGGTATTTTTCAAAAACCTCTGAGTAAGAGTCTCTCTGTGGAGTCCAGCCATGCATACCTGAGTGTGTGTGTGTGTGTGTGTGTGTTTGGGCTTTCTGGTTCTCAGTTGACAGCTCCTGTGATCATTAAATTCAGTTCACTTCACTTCAGTTCATCCAGACATGTCTTCTCTGTAGCATTTATTCTGTTCAGGATCACCGGAAACTGAAGCCTGTCCCACGATGGGTGGCACCGCAGGTTGCCGGTCTATCACACGTCTACATTCACATCACTCTGCCTCTTTAAAATGCATTTGTTTTGAGGTGATGACAACTTGAGCACTCATGTTTAGACTGTTCATTTTGTTACCTCTCTACACCTGACTCCACCATATCCAAGATGAAAGCAGTTGGTGCTAGTGCGCTATGGTCACAGACAAATTGTAAGACATGTTGGTTTGTGGACTCACATTTTGAAGCCAGGAGTTGCCATATTGTTTTTTTGTAACCAGAAGTGACCATATTTGGATATGAAGGGAGAGGGGGGAGGCGTGGACTGACATTTGAATCTGAGGACACTACCCA
Source organism: Pseudochromis fuscus (assembly GCA_900323345.1). NCBI lineage: Eukaryota > Metazoa > Chordata > Actinopteri > Pseudochromidae > Pseudochromis > Pseudochromis fuscus. The sequence goes on along the minus strand of OOFC01050456.1, from coordinate 16,865 downwards.
ATGCATGAGACTGGAGTTGAGGGCTGGTCCTATTGGAGACCAGCCCTGTCAATCAAACTAACCACGCCCCTAAGTCTACCTCTCATTGAATCCTAATATCTACCAAAAGATGAAAACATTTCCAGATCGACCACCAGACACCTGAAAATAAGAATAAGAAATAACTTTAGCTAATGACATCAGAATGACTTGTGAAATAAAATATACTGACTGAATATTTCAGGATTGAAAAAGAGGATTTTTGAATTGAAGTAAACTGGAGCTTTTTGGAGACAGCATCCAGTGGTTGTCAGTGGTATTGCACTTTTCCCACTAATGTATAGCCTCAGTTTTGAGACCTGGTAATTTCTATATACAGTCTATGTACACAAAAGACCTTATATTTTTGAGTTTAAAGTCAGATCACCAGTGTTACAACAACTCCTCCAGACAAGGACACGCCTGTAGTTTGCTGTCTGTGGCCTGCTGCAGAGTTTAAAGAGGTAAAGAGGTTTGTTTTTCAACTTAACTGAAGTAAAATGAGATAAAACAACTGAAACTTTCATTTTCACAGAGTATGAAGTGGCTCCCTGTTATTTTAGTAAAAGCTCTTTGTATTATATAACTTCAGAAAAGACACAGGGACCCAATTTCCCCGCAGGGATCATTAAAGTTTCATCTAATCTTGAGTCATTGTGGTGGCAGCAAAGGAGAAGATAGAGATAAAAATACAATAAATGGCAAAATTATGGTTTTAGCGTCACTGTGCGATGCTGTTTCTTTACACAGGGGTTGAGGATTGAAGATTTTAATAGAATTGTTAAGTGGGAGGAGGACTATTTTGGGCACGTCTTGTTCCAGAAGTAAAAGTCCTGTTAATTTTTTAGACAGTTGAAGCTCTTCAAGTGGTGGATGGACATGAAACTGGCCTCATTGAGGCATCAGAACAAGAAACTCCGACAGTGACAATCTAAACAAATTGAAGTTTGACCTGCTGCTGCCACATGAGTCTCCAAAATGATATCAGGTAGAAGCTATAGATTTATCTGCTGAGAAAACAAATGCTGAACTGTCCTGAAAATACAGTTTTTGAATAGAAAGAAAACCTGTTTAACATCCTCCACCTGCAGAGAGTCCTGCACATGCTTTAGGCTCATATACAGCGATACATGCATCATCAGACTCAGTCAACCCTAAAAGTGCTTGGTTAGCCTCGCGTTACCTGCAGGAGTTTTTAAAGACTCCTGCAGCGTACTGTGTGGCTACTGAATACATTTATGATGACTGAAAACGAGTTGATGGTGTCCTGATATCTTCACTGAAGAAGAGAGGTGGGAATAACAACAGATAAAATTGCGCTCGTTACAGACAGCGTGACAAACACTAACTGCTGGAGATGTTTTTGTACACGAGCTGTGAAAATCAAGACTTAATTAAATATTATCCAACATTGAAATCACTTCACTTATTGACATATTTAAGAATCTTTTAATTACATAATTAGTAAAAACTGACCATGAGCTTGTGTTGTCCTAAGCTCCTTCAAGACTTGATGCTAAGCTAGGCTAACATCATCCAGGATGGTCACACAAAGATGAGTGATACATTTTGATCCAACTCTGGGAGCATAAGAAGCACAGCAAAAATGTCCAACTATTTTCTTTTCAGGAGAAATATAAGAGTTTGAAGTGATCGGCTCCAGCATACCTGACATTTTCTACAGCAGAGAAACCTGAACTCTGACACACGTATTATGTTCAAATATTGCACCCTGCACAGGCTTTGCCATGTGTGTGTGTGTGTGTGTGATGAAGAAGTGAGTCGAGGAGGAAGAGGATGTTACTGTAAATCCTCGTTTGCTGCTTTAGCATCTCAGTCTGCTCCCCTTTCCTTAAGATTAGACAACACAAGGGATAAGTGTGTGTGTGTGTGTGTGTGCATCACTTATAAGCCTTGTCATGTGTCAGTGTGTGTTTGTGTGTGCCATGATATGTGTACCTAACTGTGTGAGTCAAAAAAACAGCTTTAAGCTTCCTGCATGTGTGTATGTGGTGATAATAATAATCCCCTTTTGTATGTTTGTGATGCATGTGTGTGTGTATAGTCCACATGTGAATTCGTATGTGCTGCTAATATATATTTGTGTGTGTGTGTGTGTGTGTCTGTATTAGCAAGACGGCTGCAACCCTAATACAGGCAAGTTTTGAGGTGAAAATCCCTAGTATCATATTAATATTATCACATCATATTAACCTGCTGTGTGTGTGTGTGTGTGTGTGTCTGTGTGTGAATATGCACGCATTTACATATTCACAGACTGCATGTGTGTGTGACTACGTGTGTTCGCAGTTGATAAACATGTCCCTCGTCTTCCTCAGTGGGAATCTGAGCTGGAAAATCCCGACACTCTGACACAGAAATCCAGGTTTATAATCACACACACACACCACCTGGAATAATCACATCAGGAAGGAGAAGGTGAAGTGAACAATGTGGATCACACATGATGAAGTCATTCAATGGTTATTTATTTGATTGTATTTTTTTCAATTTTCTACTCTTCTTTCAGATTTTTTAGTTTATGCAGTTTCTTCCTACACCACCTCTAGTAAACACACTGCCAACCATTCACAACCATTGGATCCTCCTGTTTTTCTCTATCCAGGTACTGTACTTTCCAGACTATTGAGTGCACCTGAATATAAGCTGCACCCACTAAGAAACATAAAAGCCTCACTTGTCTATAAGCTGCAGGTGTCCACGTTGTAACATGGGATATTTCCACAGAAAGATTTTTTTTACTTTTAATTAAATATATACTTTTTTTCAAACAGTGCTTGTAACACTGAAAAGTCATGGATTGCTATCTTCATCTTCCTCCACCACTAAATCCACTACATTCAATCAGTTCTTCACGCTGAGGTCTCCAACACCTCACCACATTGATGCCAAGCTTACCTGCAGCAGCTTTATTTCCTTCTTCTACAACCAGATCGATCGCCTTTGACGTGAAAGCTGCATTGTGTGCATTTCTTCGTGTATTTTCCATGATGAGGGTGTGTGCATGAAGCGCAAAATGACTGATCTGAAGAATTTAGTGTGAACGTGTTTGATTTCATTCGACCAGTTTCATTGGTCCACTGCGACCTGTTTGGTAATTTCATGGGTCTGATGTGATGAGGCTAAATGTATCAGCGGCATGAAGCTTGTTAGCTTGTAAAATCCATATATTACCCGCACCGGTGTTTAAGCCGCAGGGTTCAAAGCGGCAGAAAAAAGTAGCGGCTTATAGTCCGGAGTTTACAGTAGTTATTTTGAACCACGGGGTGTACACTGAGGTTATTACTGCATGGAGGATGAAGCTGCTTTGACAGGATCCATTACATGGATCAGGATTGATACAATGGGAGACTGGACGCAGCAGCAAAGCTCCGACTTTAACTTTGAACTAAACTTGAATCCATATTTAACTTTATTGGTGTTTCATCATCCCCTGTAAATTCTGACCTCTCAGTGGTTTCATTAATATAAAGTATGACATTGTAGAGTTTGGATTTAATAGAATGTGAATTGTTGAATCTGAATCCTTTTAAATCCCTGATCTCTTTAAACCACAGATAGCAACAGTCAGCACTGGTAAATGGGAAGATGCTAGCACTGCAGTTTGTGTTTTGAGCACTTGAGTGCAGCAGGAACACAATCTAGATGATCTAATTGTGTATAAATGATTATGCCACGTTGTAAAGGTAATACTTCCTCTCCTTTTTAGCTCTGCTTTGGTCTGCACCAACTCCTGAGAAAAATCTTTTTCGCTGAGAAATCTTCTACTTTCTCCTTCAGCTACTTTCTAATTGTGTGTGTGCTGTTTGGCACTGAGCAGGTGGTGTACACTGGTTTTCTGGCACTTGTTCAATGAGAGCACTGTGAATGAATTGTAATGCTGCAGTCAGCTGATAGAAACTGTGGTGATAATCTTGTGTAGGTTTGTTACCAGAAGCGACTCCCATCACATAGACAGACTCACATGAGACGCTTTATTATGAAAATAATTGATTATGGCAAACAACACCAACATCCAGTTTGGTAACAGAAAGCTCACCTTGGTGCCAAAGGAGTGCTCAATCAGCTGGTGCAGCACTGGAGCAGATATTTGGAGAGTTTCTGTGGCCCACATGGAGGACTGGCTGAGGTTTGACAAACTCCTGCCGGGAGAGGCAGGGTGGAGGGTGGAGGGTGGGGAGAGGCAGAGCTTGTAGAATAAAAAGCGCGGCGACGGTTTCTGACAGAGATCTGACAGCTGCTGCAGGTTCGCATCAACCATCTGCAGAACCGCAGTTCTGCCGAGTCTGCACACCTCCCGTCACATCAAGTCAGCTTTTTACCCACAGATCCCTAAAGTTCAGGGTGGGTTTGTGTGTGTGTGTGTGTGTGTGTGTGTGTGTGTGTGTGTGAGGAAACTAGAGAGAGCTTGTGTATGCACATTCGCAAAGTGGTGGTATAAGAGCAGCAGTGTGTGTGTGTGTGTGTGTGTGAGTGTACACAAGAGAGTTAAAGACAGATTGAGAGCTTGTGTGTGTTTGTGTGTTTGAGGTATTACTTTATGCAGTCATTAGAGTGTGTGTGTGTGTCTGCAAGAGATGGAGGAGGAAATCAAGAGTTTGTGTGTGTGTGTAAGGTATTACTTTGCCTTTGCGCGAGTGTGTGTGTGTGTGAGCTGTCGTCCAGGATTTACCCTCAGTGAGAGTTAATCTGAGTGTCGGCAGGATTCTCTAAAGGTTAGACAGAGACAGAGAGGAGTGTGTTGGAAACGCTGCAGCTGACCTCATTTTTCAAACACACACCTCCTTCAGTTGTCTTTAATATTGAGTTTGATGCTGTGTTTGGTTTTGTCGGCGTGTCTCAAAGCAAAAAGCAAAACTTCTTTTGTTGTTGTTGTGTGAAATGAGTAAAATTGCACTCGCAGCTCCTTTGGGTTCATCTCGCACAACATAAGAAATAAGTAGGTAAAAATAGCAGATAAGGTGGAGGCTGTCAACTGTAATTTAGTTAAACTCTTTAACTCTTTCTGGTCTTGACTGCAGGTATTAAGAGAGGCAACCAGTGACACATCAACACATCCAAACAACACCTTGAGGCACATTTTGAGATCCTGACAGAGTCAAACATTTGGCAAAAGCTCAAAGAGAGTTAAATGTGCATCATTGTTTGCCTTATTACAATGAAGGTAAACATGTTTCTGTACAAATTAATCAGTGAACTGCAAAGAGCAAAAGTTGATTTGAAGTTGCTGAGAAGGATCATCTCAACAACTCGAGATCTAGATTTTTTTTCTCAACATTTAAAAAAAAATTACTGTACTTCCTGTTTTGTGCTCTTATTTTGGAGTTTTGTCTCTTTGCTGGTCCATTTATTTACTTTCCAGTAGTAAATGTGAACAGTAACTATAAACAGACGCTCCCTCTGATATTTGGGCCCTTGGGTGTGAGGATGCTTTTTTCTCAGGCTGTATTTCAGTAGGTTAACTTTAGGATATGTTTACACATCAAATTGCTGCAATCTGACCTAATATGAGTCACATGAGGACTTTCTCACTAAAATGTGACAAAATTATAATCAAATCAAATAAAGACGCAGCTTTTAAGAGTCAGTTTAACCTCAGTTGTCGGTTGATCAAACATCCTGAAACTCTCTGTCTGCTTCACAGTTACTGAGTGACGACCTTCAGGTGAGGATTCATCTGGAAACTGAAAAGCAGCTCTGTTTGAACCCGAGCAGGTCAGAACCCTTCATGCGTCCGTTGCTTTGAAGGGAAGCCAAATGGCTCAGCTCCACCGCACTGATCTCATCCACTCTCCAAACTCTGAATATTAAAACACATAATGCATACAGTTTCCCCTCTCTTGCATTTTTTTCCCCGTAATTCTTTGTCGTGCACCGGTGCTTAACGCGCTGATTTAGATGTGGGGTGTCAGCCAAGCTGCCCTCCGGCGGTTTTACCCTCTGCGACCCAGTTTATGGAGGCTCCCGCTTCCCCCTGTCAGCCCGATGCCGAGCCGACCACGGAGCAGTCAGGTGGCTTCATGCGCTGGACTGCCAGGCTGAGCCCCCAAATTAGTCTCCTCCAAAGTGCTTTTCTGCCCCATTTTAGGAAAGAACAGTGTTAACTCGCAGAACGTCATCCGACATCTCTACAAACAGAGCGGGGAAGGCTGCGGCGCTGTCTCCTTCAGTCAACAAACGGCTGATATTATGAGTTATAAAAGTGTTTATAAGGGGCTGTGAGTCAAATCTTTACTGCCAAGCACAGCAGTTAACGATCAATACCAATCAGCTGCTGGATTTTTATACTTTCTGCAGCAGCAGCTTCAGTTTGTTTCATGCTTTTAATGTTTTTATTTATTCTGTGAAGATGCATTTAAAAAATCCTCTTACATCTGAGTAAGTAGTGAGTGGCATGGTTCTCAAACAGCTAGCGCATGTGTGTGTGTGTGTGTGTGTGTGTGTGTGTGTGTGTGTGTGCAACCAAACAGTCAAGTGAATCTACAATGTTAAACAAAGGTGTTTCCTGAAGTCAGTCAGTCAGTCATCTTCTATACCTGCTTCTCCACACTTGGGTCGCAGGGGTCTGCTGGAGTCTATCCCAGCTGTCATCGGGCAGGAGGCGGGGTACACCCTGGACAGGTTGCCAGCCTATCGCAGGACTAACACAGAGACAAACAACCATTCACACTCCCACTCACACCTATGGTCAATTTAGAGTAATCAATTTACCTTTTAACAAGCATGTCTTTGGACTGTGGGAGGAAACCAGAGTGTCCAGAGAAAACCCACGCATG
>OOFC01050454.1:47154-63224 GCA_900323345.1 Pseudochromis fuscus | reverse complement strand
CAAACCAGTCATCACATTAAGGTTTGCATGTCTCCCACAGTGTGTTCAGGGCAGGAAGTGAAACTAATGCTCACCCACATGTGTCTGCTGCACCGCTGAGTTGATTCATTTCAAAACAAGGTAGCAACTGACCCTGTGTGTGTGTGTGTGTGTGTGTGTGTGTGTGTGTGTGTGTGTGTGTGTGTGTGTGTTAGGTGTTCAGTACACGGGTGAATAAATCTGGAGCAGAGAATTTTACCGTCTACTGGGTCGTCTACACTGAATCACCTTCACTGACTGAATCAGTAGCTTTAAGCAGTGGACGTATTTCAAGTCTGTATTTTTTATACTATGTGTATTTTTTATACTATGTGTATTTTTTATACCATGTGCTGAAAGCTGCTGGAACAAAGTTTCGTTTGCATCATGACAAAGATTGTTGATTGTTGGAGCTCCTCTCTGGTGTGGAAGATGTGGAAGTGTAACAAAGTGCAATACCACCGATGGCCACTAGATGTTAGCTTCAATTCTGATGTCATGAGTTAAAGTCATCTCTTCTTCTCTGATCTGATGGTCCATCTCATTAAGTAGATATCAGACTTCAAAAAAAAGACGACTTAGGGGCGGGGTTAGTTTGATTGACAGCTCTGGTCTCCAATAATTTACAGCTGGTTCAGAGGCTCATTCACCAGTGAACTCTGTGCACATTGGGCAGTGAGCTTGAGGTCAAAGGTCAGACCCGCCTCCTCACTCCTCCCTTCATATCCAAATATGGTCACTTCTGGCCCCAAAAAACCAACATGGCGACTTTCAAACGCCGAACCACAATGTCAGCCCACAATTTAACTCGTGTCTACATCCATCTCTTACATACATTCTCTGATAAGGAAACACTGCGGGAGATTTACCCCTCGTGAAGTTATGAAGTCCCGGCTGCAGGAGACCGTTTTAAAAAGGTAATAATAGTAAAAAGTGTTTTGTTTGGCGCTGTATCCTTCAGACGTGTCCGACTCCTCACCTGAGTAATGAAGCCACCTCCAACATCCATCTCTCTTTCTTTCTCCTTATCTTCCATAATGTTGATGTTTCATTTGGCCCGCAAACAAACGCCATCTCTGCTCCCTGGGAACACACACACACACACACACACAGATGTTTGGGGGTGTCCGGATGACCTTGTAGAGGAAATCACTGGTCATTCATCATGTTACGGCTCCAGTGGTGCGAGGAGCAGGAGATTTGATAAGACCTTGAGATATAATCAGTCGATTTCCCACTGCAGGGCCACAGCAGGCTCAGCAGCGCCTGGAGAGAGCTGCACACATTAAACTACTTACTCTACACTCTCTTACATTTCTCACAGACTTAAATACATAAGGGGCTTACGTGTATTTTTCTGTTTAGGAATTATTAACATTACGCAATCCAGTTTCCCACAATGCAAGATTATGTTCGATTTTACATTTTCTGTCTAAGAAAATCCTCTGGAAGTAAAATGCACATTGGACAAATAGTACAGCATCTGAGTTAACATGGGAGGAAGTCAATATAAAGTCCAATTAAGTAATCTGCAGTTTTACAATACAATACAAAAATGCCTTTTTGCATGTGTCCAATGTTTCTTCATAAATATGTAATATGTTATGTTTGGAAGACAGAATTGAGGTCAGCCATATTATTGGTCCTCACATGTTTGACAGTAATGGCATGAGTAGAGATTTTCAGGGGCAGCATTAAAAATTGATGTTGAGTTTTAGTTGGTGTTGTGGCCGACTGCCTGCTATTTATTATTAAATATCACAAAGGTATTCACAGTTATACTCTCAAATAATAGTATTTTATAATGACCTTCACACAGATGGTTATGGTTTTGCCTGTGTTGGCTCGTTTTGGGAGTATTATGGAAAAACTGCTGCATAGATCTGGATATTTTGTTTTTGAGAGAGAGATAGGGTATTAACTGTGGAATCTGTATTAATGAGTGAATGAATTTAACCAGGTGGTGTTGCTATTTCACCACAAGAGGGCAACAGTGTTCAGCCCATAGCATCAGTACAGCTGGATTAGGGTGGAGGTTTCTCAGAGCGCTGTATGGATTTGTCATTATATGCACCAAGTTTAAAGTCTTATCTTATCCAAATGAAATCCTGAAATCTCCCTTTTATAATAAAAATCCATAACTTTGTTCTATCTCAGTGGGTTTTGTTTGAAATACACATGCATGATGATATCTACAATCTGAGAGAGCTTGGTGAAGGTCAGACATGGATTATACCTCTGAGGACTTTCTAATAAACCCAGATCATTTCCCCTTCAAGGAAAAATAATGAACAGATTTCTGAGGTTCTTACATGTGTTATTCATTACATTACATTACATGCTATGGGTTCACAAACTGTCACATGACTGCACCACACCCTTGAGTAGATGTTACTTATGTCAAGGATGAAGCTTCATATGGAACATGCCAGAACATCTAAAGGGTGAGCTCTTATTTTGAAATTTCAACTATAGAAAAACACCAGAGACAATTCTCATGGGGTTTAAAAGGTAAAAACTCATCCTGTGTGTAGTGTTAGATGATCAGCTTTTAAACAGACACCACAAGGATCTAGTTCACATCTTCAGCTTGAATAAGAAGAGTCCACCTCCACCTGCCAGTGTTTTAATGTTTCAGCAGCTGCAGGCTGATAAACACCGTGATGGGGGTTACTGGACCTGTCCTCCAGAGTAATGAGGGGAGACAGTCCTGGGACAGGTCCTGTAATGTCTGCACATTTGTCTTGTGTGACACGTCCTGAAAATATACAGAATGGACACAATAAAAACTCACAACCCAGTGTAACAACATGTCAAACCGCTGATGACGGCTGGAGATGTTAATTGTTTGCACCCAGCATGTTTTCAGAGATGGTACAGGCCTGACTTTGTCTTATTGTGAAGGTGGTGAACAAAAGCCAGAAGAGAAACACACAGTGGGATGCTGCTTGTAAGTAATTTTCAAAATGAGGAGAGAGCGTGAGTCAGTGAAAAGCCTCTGTAATCAGCCTGGAATGAACTCAGCTGTGAAACAACACAGTCACGACCAAGAGTTGTCACCACAAACCTGAGGAGACAACAACAACCTCCAGCTACATAACAACGAGGAGCGCAGCACAACTTCTTTACATTTCACTTCATTCATTTAAACTCCTCTAAACACTGTGTTATTAATTACCTGTCATAGCTTGGTGCGCACGGTATGAATGATTGGAGGCAGCTTGTGACACTTTGGGAACTTAACACACTTCACTGTAAGCAACAACTAGTTCAACAAACCATCCTGTGTAACAACCACCAACTATTTAAGAGGAGGCTGTAGCCACAGTGATGCAGTGATGCTTTATAGTCTAGGGCAGTGGTCCCCAACCACCAGCCCGGGGCCCGGTACCGGTCCATGAGACATTTGTTACCGGGCTGCGCACAAAGAATTAAGGATTTATATAAATTCCATTGTATTGATCTTTATATGCTGAAAGATGTTTTATTTTGAAAAACGACCAGATTCTCTCTGACTTAACTTTCGTGTGTGTCTCTTCACACGTCAATAGGCTTGTCTCGGTCATGTGATCAGACACGTTAGCCAAACAAATAAGTCCGCAAACTAGCGAAAATGAGGAAAAGAAACCAAACGTCTTTAAGAGCTTCTTCGCAAAGAAACATTTGTTTGTTTGTTTGTTTTATTCCGGTCGTGTTATTTTATTTCTGCTGTATTTATCTGCCACACCTTGAAGGTAGGTCCATGAAAATAATGCCGACATCAAATCGGTACAAAAAAGGTTGGGGATCACTGGTCTAGGGTTTAGTATTAGGACCATATTTGGACAAGAGGGTGGAGCTGGGGAACAGTGGAGGCACTCTGAGACCAGACCTGTCAATCAAACCAGTCATGCCCCTAAACTGACCTCTCTTTTGGTACATTTACACTGGTACCTACTCGCTTCGCTTCGCTTCGGTTTTGGCGCATTTATACTGGCAAAAAAATACCTGGATCTTGGTACCTGGTACAACGTTTCGTACCTCGTCTCCTGCGGTTCCAAAAAAAGTACCCGGTCAGGTCGGAGCAGGTACTAAAATCTTATTGGTCGGAATCGTCACTGCGTTGTTGCGTCATCACTGTGCTGCACGTAATCTGTCCCCGCAAACACGTGGCATTTTTAAATCTTCGGCAAACCGTACAGACGTGTTTGAAATAACAACACGAAGAGAAATGGCATCTGTTAGAAATCCTGCCCCATGGACTCAGGACGAGGTGCAAACCTTTCTGTCATTAGTCGCCCATGAGAAAATTCAGCAGGAGCTGGACGGCGCGGTCAGAAACGAAAGAATCGCAAAAAGATGATGTCACGAATGACGACCAGCTACACGGAGGAGGGACGATCCTCGGCAATGTAAATGCAACCGAGGGAGGGCGATCCAAAGTGATCCGACGTGAAGTGAAGTGAGTAGGTACCAGTGTAAATGCGCCATTTGAGGCTGAATATCTACTAAGAACGCCAGGATCTAGTGGCCATCGGGGGTTTCACTTTTGAGACCCGGTGGCTACGTCCATGTTTGATATAGTCTGAGTAACTTGCTGGTGCAGTTATCATGAGGCTGAATTTGAACAAAAGAGGTCCCAGGATTGACACTGGGGGAACTCCACTCCTGTAGTTGTTTGACTGTAGCTGAGCCTCTGGTGGTCATCAGTAGTATTGCACTTGCTGAAATCTGAGTCTGATCAAGTCTGAGTTTAGCATGTTTTACCGTTGATGATCTGGATAAGGATGAAATTTGTATGTATCGTCTCCGCCCGGATCTTTCAATCAATCCGTCTCTCTGGATATCTTTTTCCACTGTTTTTTTTTTTTTCACAACTATTAGTCACTCTCTTCTTCTGTCTCCACACATCTTACACTCCACCTACCACCCTGTCATCCTGTCATCCTGCAGATCCCATCCATCCATTACATGGACAGCTGTGGTTACAGTCTGATGGGCTCTCCATTTTAACACCAGCTCGTGCACGGCTCTGTCTAAAATGGTTCCCCTTCGCAGGACTCATGGGATGTGGAAGCTGCAGGGTGATTTAACTTTGGGCGAAGGCAGCCATGACAGGAGCGTTAATGGGAAAAGTGCATGATTTAGTGTGTTAAAGGTTTGTGTTTTAGAGACTTTGTTGACAAGCAGCAAATCTCAGCTGCTGTGTGACTTATCGTAAAAAAGATGAGACCACGTACACTGCGATCGCATGCAAACATTTACATATTTTACATCTCCGTGTGGACATGCTGCTGTGGCCGGATGATGTGTAACTGTTATATAAAGTGAGTTATGTGTATTGATTGGATAATATCTCACAACTGGATCTTCTGGCTTCTCACTCCCACACTCCTCATGCATCCTTGTCATCTTATCTCAGCCTTCTCCTCGCTGCATCTATGAATGAATCTGCCAGAGGAAGCGAGTGAGCGAAGAAGAAAAAAAAACAGCGATGGAGAGAGAGAGATGGAGAGAAAAGATGGAGAGAGAGGGAGAGGGAGAAGGGGAAATGGCAGGTTTAATTTTAGACACGACACGTAATTCCCCCTCTTTTGCCGCTGCTTCTATAAATAAACTTCGTGCTCTCTCTCTCAACCCCCCCCCACCCACGCAATCAGTGTTTGATGGACTAAAAGAGAGGGTGGGGGTGTTGCCTAGCAACCGTATCCTGACTTGGCAGGTCATGTGACCGGGAGATGACTGGCACCGAATGTGGTAGTAACACACTTGTGCCCGGGAGCACGGCACACGCATAGTGACACACACACACACAAACTTGGTGTTAAACACACATGTAAATGATCTGACACACACACATTCAATTACTTCCTCTGTATTATATAGACACACACACACATGCAGTTTACAGTTTACAGCCTGTATTGATATCATTAATTATTCATTGATGCACTAACAAGCACCATAAATGGTCAGATGCAGGAGCAGAACCACACGTCTGGGACTGCCTGATGCTTTAACTGCAGTCTTATGTAACTGGGGGATAATAATGGGAGCTCGGTTTCTGTAATGGGCGACTGAGAGGCGGGGACCTGCCCGAGCCTCCCTGCCTCTCATCACTTTGTGTAACATTTTAATTATCACAACAACAAAGACACAAAGTCTGAAAGTAAAAGAAAATGTCAGCTTTTGATGGGATGTCAGTCGATTATTATTACGTCAAATATATTACATTTAAATCACATCACAGCTTAATCACACTGTCAGATTCAGGACAGTTAACAAGTCATTTTAGAAGATCTATTTGTTTATAACATATACTACAGCTGCAACGTTAAAATAAAAACACAGTAAAACCCAATGAGCTGCATCAGTAATCATCTTCAAACTGGTTTTCAGTGAAAGCTCCAGTTACAAGCTCCAAGTGATTTTTTTGTCCCAGAGACGTGCAGCCGAGTGAGGAGATGCTGATTCACTGTTTGTGTTTTGAATCCATCTAACGAGGAACTTCCAGGGAAGTCTGGAGGCTGTTTAATACCGAACACTACAGTCACCACACCAGTGATTTATACATGAGCTGCAGTGGTTGGAAACACATTAGGAGAAGCTCACAGCTCGGATAATGTGTTCGTTTAGTCTTGATAATGGAAACTGAAGGCTGTGTAATAGTGTTGCAGTCTTTTGTTAAACTGCTTGTAACAAATAATTATACAGAAAACTGTACATTTGTGATAAACATGTTTAATTTGGTGATGTAGAAGTTTATAGATTTAGAAGATAAAAGCAATTTGGTGAAAAAGGTGAGATGGACGTAGCCACTGTGATGTCACCTGTTGGTTTGGTATTTGAATGTGACCATGTTGGTTGTTTGGAGCCAGAAATGACCATATTTGGATGTGGAGGGAGGAGTGAGGAGGCGGGTCCAGTGTCTACAAGACTGGAGTTCACTAGTGAATGAGCCTGTTGATCATTGGAGACCTGTCAATCAAACTGACCCCGCCCCTAAATCTTAACTGATGACATCACAATGACTTGAAGGAAAAATGTATTGACTGAGGATTTTTGAGTCATGATCTAGTGGCCATCGCTGGTATTACACTTTTATTTTCTTTTATACACAGTTTGAGTAAATGTGAGTGTTGCTGGTGCATTTATCACATCACACACAGTTTAAACAGGAGGTCTCAGTATTGATCCTGACCCCCACTGCCCCCCACCCCATTGTAGTTTAGTTTGGTTCACCGCTGCAGGTACAAACACATCTTTACACTGTGATGTCTGACGGTCTTGTATCTGTGCTGCCACTCCCTGCCTCCTCATTGGTCATTCAAATCTCAATCTACTGACTCTGAAGTTGTTATGAGATGTTTAATCAATCAAATCTCACAGTTGCTGGGGCACAAGTGACAGCTAGTTCAACTCCAGACACAGATATATGCTAATTAGATGTCATTTGGAGTCTGCTATTATTCTAATTGGCTTCCCATCAGCCTCGTCTTTATCGATCAGAGGATTTTACTCTGAGGTGATTGGATGTTGACATGTTTGTTTTTCTCATCTTTGACAGAGGATTAAAAACTACACCTGATCATCTTTATACCTGAGCCTATTTGACATCATACATTTTAGCAGTGTGTGGTGTGTACTGATAGTAAAGGGAGTTTTCTGAGGATTACACTGGTCAGGGGAGGAAGATAGAGTACAACATTGTCTTTGGCATTGATGTCACACTATGTCCTATCTCATTAATTTGTCACTTGCTAAAAGGCTTTGCTGCATAAATGTAAATATATAAATTTTCATTGGAGGACAGTGTGTAAGGACAGCGCCAAAGAAAATATCAATGTCAGCCAAAAACCAGACATTCAGGAGACATGTAGCGGTCAGATAATTCAGAGTTTAACATGTATTCGAGTTTACTGTACGCTTCCTTATTTTACATGTAACAAACCACATTACAACAAAGGATCTGTGTAAATAACAGGTGAGGAAAGGTGATACACTCTACATGACAAAATCTGAAATCTTCCAGCAGCTGGTTAAAAATATAATTATTTTTCATAATTAAACTATTAAAAAGACAGAAATTGAAGCTACAGTAAAGAATATTTGTGTAAAAATAAAAAAAAAATGGTACAAGCAAATTTATTCATTGTTTTGAAAATGTCCATAAATACAGATATATTTGTCAATTAAAAACAAATCTGTGCAAAATTAGTAAAGAAATTCTTAATCTTAGAAATGTATTTACAGTCTTATACTGAATGGCTTCAGATAAAAGATTTGTAAAAAATATGAATGTCTTACAGATTTCTAAATGTTTGACTTTTAACATTTTTACCGTATTTTCCGGACTATAAGCTGCTACTTTTGATGCTTTGAACTTAAACACCGGTGTTTCTCATGTATCAGCGGCACGAAGCTCGTTAGCTTTTTACAAGCTAGCAAGCTCCGTGCCGCCGATACGTTTAGCGTCGTCACATCAGACCTGGTCAGAGTGGACCACATGAAACTGTTCGAATAAATTCAATAGCGGCTTATAGACAGGTGCGCTCGATAGTCCGGGAAATACGGTAATTTTTCATTTTTTTTGTATTTTTGTGTTTTTCAAAACTACATTAGAAATCTATGAAATTACATTAAAAGATTCAAAGAAGTATTTCTGGCTGTCAGTTTTTCTGATGGAGATCTTACATTTCACGACAAAACATCTTCAAAAGAAGCAAAAGGAAAAAGTGCAACAACTTAATCAATAGAAAACTTGTGTGTAGACTCCCACCTGTAAACACACAATCACAGTGTCTGTAACCTGGGCCTAACACCCACAGGTGAACCTGGGGTCTGTCCCATAATGCTTTGCTCTGCAGAGGGACTGCCCATTACCTGGTGGGAGCCTCAGCAGGAGTAAGATCCCAGCAGCTGTAATCTTGTTGAGTGGCAGGAGGTGTGACTTCCTTCCCATTAGTCCTACAACATAATTGCACAAAAATACATTTGTTGTCACTTTAGCAGAATTCAATTTTCTTTTTTTGAACGTGTAACCCCCCCAAACATGTATCTAAACACCATCCCAAACTCCAGCTGCTTCAACATTGATCCTCCATTGAGAAATTCCCCTCTGGTCTGCACCCAGACGCTGATGTTCTCACTCCAACCAGGAAGTAAGTGTTCCCGATCACGCCTCCCTGAACATTCACCTTGACGGGCCCACAAACCCCCGGTGCACCCCCCTCCGCCGCCGCTCCCATTGGATGAGAGGCAGAGCAGGGGCGTGCTCTGATTGGCTGCCAGGACCCAGCCTGTTGCTGGGCTGTTTCCATGGAGATCACTATCGCCGTTTTACTTCGCCTCATCCAGATACAGCACGAGAAGGAGAGAGAAGGATGGGAGGCAAACGATGACAATGAAAGCAAAGAGAGCAATTAGATGTAGAAATGAGGGTTTAATATGAAAGACGGGAGTGTGTGTGTGTGTGTGTGTGTGTGTGTGTGTGTGTGTGAAGCTGTGGGGGACAGAGCAGGAGGAGGGGGGACACACAGAGGGATTAAAGGTTGAGGAATTCTGGGATTACTGCAGTTAAGATGGCGCAGTTTTCTGAGATGATGTCTCACCCTGCATCCTAATTTCTCCTCCAGCTGAATCCGACATACTGAATTTACACACAGGCGGCTGCAGGCGTGCTCTCACATACTAATTTTATGTTGCTTAATCCTGGAAGTCGGAGCATCTCTGCTGTTATGTGACGACCGCACCACTAAGGAATATTATTAGCATTCAAGAGGCCTTGCAGATCCACTCATCAGGACATATGTGAGGGTAGTTTTGCAGCATCCTTGTTTCTTTTCACCACAGAGATGAGCTCAGCTGTTCACATATATCAGATTAATAGCGGTTTAATGCACTAATATTGGACAGCAGAGGAGCCAGGCCCAAACATTGATTTTTCCAGAACGTAAAAATGTCTTCATACAGACAAACGGTGGCCCGACTGTCTGTTTCTGCGAGAGACGAAATGAAGAAACCGAGATGAATTATCACAGCGAGCTCCTCAGTCGATTAGAAAACATCCCACTGCTGTAATCATCCATCAGCATCCTTCTTTTACAAACAGCATTTCCTCCACCAGAGCTTTTCCACTGTGCATTTTTAACGGCATCTGGTGCGATTCATCCCAACCCCACACTGAGCAGCAACAACCCCGCAGCTGTTTGGACGGGACGAGAATAATATCAGATGCAATTATGTGGCCCAGTGATGTGGCTGCTCGCAGAAATCTGAAGGATAAAAAGGAGAGAGGGGGGTGGAGGGTGACATGTGGATAAACGGATGAGCAGAAGGCAGGAGGCAGTGATTGATGCTACACCATGAAGAGGTGAGAGGGAGCCCAGACTCACAGAGAGGAGGAAGTGTGCACATTTAATTAGTGCTCCTGTTACACAAAATGCACATCTTTACACATATACCCATGAATACAACTTCCTCCTGAGGTAACACGACATCATCTCCCTACAGATCTGAATATTTAGGTGATTTTTTCTGCCTCCCTGCAGGTGCAACATCCATCAGTTTCTGTCTTGTTGGAGAAAAAAGCTGTTGCAGAGATTGATGACACGTGTCAGTCGTCCTGCAGAGCGCTGCTCACAGGGATCCTGCTGCTGATTTCACCCAAACAACAAAAAGAGGCTGATGCTTTTGTTTCTCAGCTGAAACCTTCCAGCCAATGTAGAGGTGTGTTACAGGAGTAGGGTTAAAGCGTATAAAACCGTACGACAGGGACTGTAATAGACCAATAAATCTGCAGCATGAGACTGGAGTTCACCAATGAATGAGCCTCCAAATCCCCTGTAAATCACTTGTCGATCAAACTAACCACACTGGAGCCAGCCTCTAGTGGCCGTTGGTGGCATTGCACTTGTTTGCACTCTCATTGCCTTCATCCGTTTCTATACGGTGCATAGTTCACCCTGAGTTTGGTGCAACAAGACATGTGTTTCCACAACAGTGCTTCCTCCACACAGTGGCCACTTTAACACACAGTTGTCACACATTTCCTTTGAGCCAACAATGCTAAGGCTACTATGTTAGCATGTAAAATTGAGCCGAGACCCTAAAGCCAAACAATCTGTTTTCTCAGCTGTGAACAACCCCACCATCCTCCCGAACATCCATATAACCTGTCGCTCTGAGTTACCCGTCTCCACATCCAGAAAAGTTATAGCACAATAACATACAGTCCATGTTGTTTTTGGGTTACATGATGGAAATTCCAATATTATTTTCTCTATTAGCTCTGTTTTGGGTCTCCACCTCTTTAGTTGGTTAACGCCATGTTTGCTAACCTTTAGCTGGTTTGCAGTTTGGTGCAGAGCAGATTATTCAAAGACGTGTTATTGCAGCGCTGAGGGAAACTGAGTTGGTTCTTCATTATGTTTTCGCCTGCACTGGTTTATTTGTTTGCAACATATGGGCGGCTGTGGCTCGCTGGGTTCGCTGGGTTCGGTCCCCGGCTCCTCCTGTCCATGTGTTGAAGTGTCCTTGGGCAAGACCCTGAACCCTAAGTTGCTCCAATGGTGACTAGCACCTTGCATGGCAGCTCTGTAGCCACTGGTGTGAGTGTGTGTGAATGAGTGGATGATGGGCACTGTAAAGCACTTTGGGACCGAGCTAAGGTCAAGAAAGTGTTATATAAATGTACTGCATTTACCATCCATTTTACCATTCACTATTACAGATCTTGATGAATGTCTTTGGAGAGCGAGGGTATCACCCAGTCAACCAATGACTGAGCAGAGAGTCCCTCTGTTGTAATGGATGAAAATTTTAAAGAGATAATGTTAATATGTCACCACAAGAGGGCAGTAGTGTTCAGTCAATAGCAGGGGTCCCAAACCAAGGACCAGTTTAATGTTTGTCATTATGTTCACAGACCTACCTTCAAGGTGTGGCAGATAAATACAGCCAAAATAAACTAACACAACCGGCATGAAAATCAATGTTTCCCGATTGCAAAGACGTTTATTTTACTCATTTTTGCTAGTTTGCGGACTTACTTTTTGGGTATCTCATCAAATGACCAAGACAAGGATATTGACATATCAAGAGGCACAGACTAAAGTTAAGTTGGAGAGGATCCGATTGTTTTTCAAAATAAAACGTCTTTCAGACTGCCCAGTAACAAATGCCTCCTGGGGACCACTGGTCTGTAGCATCAGTCCAGCTGGATCATGTCTTGATGGAGGTTTGTGTTTTCTGAGTGCTTTCTAGCTCTCGTCATATGATCCATTGTTCGTATGAAACAAATCCTCTTTTCAGTTCCCTCTCTTTTACTCTTAGATTCTTCAAATCTGAAAAACAGGATCTTTGTTGAGCCAGATGTTATTTTCATGTTCCTGATGAAAAGACTTGAATTCTTTTAGGCCACCAAACACAGTGATTTATTATGTGATGTCCAGCAGGATGTGACACAGCCCACAGCAGTGAGTTGCAGTATGCGGGGTATTCGAGTGTACTGTGCGTTCATTCATTGAACATGAATAAAGCAGACAAACCAGACTTTGAGGCAGTGCTGCAGCCTGAATGAAACTGGCTCTTTATGCTGTAATTAGTAATAGACCTTCCCTGTGACCCTTAATGGAGGCAGGAAGAAATGGGTAATTGGAGAAAATTAAAAGGTCGACATTCTGCTTTTTCAGCCCTGGTCTCTGTCGTGCATTTTTACAGATTGGGTTTTACTTTTTTTTTTTAACCCTGCGCTCCAACTGCTGCGATAAAAGTCTGATTTAATAACATAATAATTAAAGGGCGTTTCTGGAGGCCAGTCTGGGAGACACTGAAAATCGATTTTTAGTTTGCCTCAGCAAGCATAAGAGCATGAATTCCCAAATGTGCCTTATTGCTCGCAACGATATGAGTTAAAAGTGTTGCATAATGTGTTACATCATCAGGTGGAGCATCACTTTCTCACTGCTCTGCAGGAAGATGTCGGGCCGTGGGAGGAATTTTAATAATATTACCATCCAGGTTGTTTCTCTCTGAGATGGTCAGACTTCAGTGTTACTGTAGCTGAAGGCATCTGGTAAATGACACACAGGGACATGAGGAGGATGAGGAGGATGAGGAGGAGAGTCCCCCCTCATCCTCTCTGCTTGTGTCCGTGACCTTCAGTCGTACCTGGAGACACATTTCCACTCAGTGTGACGAGGTGTGAGGAGCTCTCCCTCCGTCCCTCTCGACCTCTGTCCTCCCTGTCTCTCTGTGTCCTCCTCTGCTTCGTGATCCTCCGTCTCTGATCCACTCTGCAGCAAACTGCTCCACCTGCAGGACGACCACTGCAACAGCAGCCACAGAGAACCACATCCCATTCATTTCTTTGGGCTTTTTACAGGATGATGAAACATTAAATACAAACACAAAGAGAAAGAGGAAAAGGTTTTTTCACAGGTTAAAGCCTCAGTGTGATGCTCAGTGTTTAAAGGATGTTTTGGGTTCGATGGTCATTTTTACTTTTACACTCTACAAATAAATACATTTAAAAGGTCACCAAAAATATGTTAAATTAACAAACGGTCAAAAAAATACTCAAAATTGAAGATAATAAATTAAAGTATAAAATAAACTTAAAAAGGAATTAACCAACTAATCTGTATAGCTTGGACATTTGAGGTTGTGTAATAATTGTTGTATAATTACACACATAATGAAATTAAATGAAAAACCTGAATCTGTGCAACATATTACACTGTTGTTGTTTTTTTTTTACTATATTATATAAGATACCTTCAAATAACCAAACAGCTCCATGTAAAATCTGTCATTGCTTCACTTTTATTGTTACTAATGTTAGAAATGTTTTACACTGTTACATATGAATTAAAATAATATTAGAGAAATTATAATAAAAATTAAAGTCTTGCAGTTGATCACATTTTGTTACAAAATAAATAAATCAGATTATAAATAAATAAAATCAGATGATTTATTTACTTGCTGATCAGTGGAGATGAGAAGTAGCTGGAGCTGTTGTCATTTCTACACTTTGTATCAAAGTGTTTTCCTGGATTAAACCAACAGGTTTGAACTTGAATGTTTGAGAAGCTGCAGAGTGTTTGTCTGTGGACGACATGTTTTCTAATGTCTCTGAATTATTCAGCTCCAGCTTGTTACTGAACTGATGATTTACTCTTAAAGATCAAGTGAATCATGTTTTAAAGATATTTTAATGTAAATCACAGAAGTTCATGAAACAGAAGAGATGCAGGTAAACACAGGAGCTGATGTTGAGTCAGAACTAGACTGTAAATGAACATTTAATGGAAAATAAGTGATTCAAAAAAATCTAAATCATAATGTTAGAAAAGCTGATTGAATAGATATCACTGTTGAGCAGTTGTTTATAACCTGACAGATATCTTGGAAAAATTACAACATTAAATATGTGTATTTACACATGTAAATAATCATTATTCACCAATAAAAAGCAACAGGAGCAAAACAGACTTGATGCTAATTTAAAGCTTAAACTATTTGATTATAAATAATAACTGTATTTTTACAAGATGGTCAACTTCTGTTATTTTACAATTTTTCTTTGACATAAAATCACTATTTTTGTTCATTTTTTTAAAGACCTAATCTTTAAAAATGGTCAATCTGCAAATCAAGTCATGTTTATGCAGCATTATTGTATTTTACATTTAATTTAGCACCTTTGCACAATGCAACAGAGGTAAATATGCTAATTATTAATAGTATAGTTTCAGTGTTATAACAAACATCAACACTCTGAAGTGTTGGACTAAACTTAATAAACACTTCCTCCAACTTATGCAGTGTAATTGTTTGTTAATGTAAAGTGAGGCTGACTGTGACACTGTTGTGAGAGGATCCATCTTCCTCCCTAAGTCGCTTTAAATGAGCTCAGATCACAGAGTGTCACCGCTCACTCAGTGTTGTTACTGAGAAACTTCCTGCATGTATTAGCTGCAATCTAAATGACTTCTCCACAATATTATTACTTCATCCATGGATGGATTAACCAATAGAAATGTTCCTTTAACCTTGACATAGATTGTGAATTATTCCCTCCAGAACTCTTTACCCAAGAGAGTCATTAAAGCAAATGTTTCAGGCAGAAAATCTAATTCATGGAATATACAGTCATTTTCCCTCTCATTTGAATACAGCTGACTGATTGGTTTACAGCTGAGTAACGGCTCAAGCGAGCAGACAGAATGCGAATTACCGTCGCCATTAATGACTCAAACTTTGAGCTATGGAGGAGAAGAAGCAAAGGGAGCAATTAACCCGGAGAAATTAACATCAAGAGACAGCAGTGGTTCTGTGATGGCAGCAGTGAGTTTGCAGTTGGGCCTCAGAGATGAGAGACCCGTCAGAAAACTTCAGCGGTCGTGTGAACGCCTTTGATCCGGCTCGACGCACTAACCAGAAAATTAATTTATAGAAGAAATTACTGCCTAATGGCTGGAGATTATGATGCATTGACAAGCTGACAGTAAATGCTGCAGATCTGCAGGAAACAAGATGAAAGCAACTGAAGGAAAACGTCTCAAAAATCATTAATGGTGTTTCACACGCTGGAGAAACATCAACATCTGGGGCCTTTAAAGCCGACTCATTAGGAAATCAGGAAGTTTTTAAAGTTGTACCTCATTACACATCTTTTAAAACCAGTTTGTGGAGAAAAAAAACCTCAAATGGATTAAGTAAATATTTCAGAATCAATATTTGTAATGGTGGGATGTGTATGTTGCATCAATGAGCAGGGTGGTAAAGTGAAGTAAAGTGCTGTTTAACAATGCTGCTGATGACGGTTGGAGTTAGTGGTGGTTAGTGATCGTTAGGAAAATGTTTAACTTGATAAACTCCACCTGGAAGAAAAAAAAATCCAAAGATGTAATTTTCACTTACCGTATTTTCCAGAATATAAGCCGCTACTTTTTCCCCCCCGACGCTTAGAACCCTGCAGCTTAAACACCGGTGTTTCTCATGTATCAGCGGCACGAAGCTCGTTAGCTTTTTACAAGCTAGCAAGCTCCACGCCGCCGATACATTTA
>OOFC01050454.1:10374-36506 GCA_900323345.1 Pseudochromis fuscus | reverse complement strand
TCCTCCTCCTCCTCCTCCTCCTCCTCCTCCCTCCGTCTACCCATCCATCTCAGGTTTGGCTCTCTCCTCTCTGCAGCTCTTTGGCTTTCTGTTCTGCATCACTCCCCCTCCATACCCTCATCTCTCTCTCTCTCTCAGCTCTCTTTGCTGCTGTCCCATACCCCTGCAAGCCCCTCTCCATATCCCTGCTCCACTATTCCTCCCCTCGCTTACACACACACACACACACACACACACAGAAACAAACACACTGTCCTTGCAGCTGCATTCTGCCTCCAGATTCTTGCATATGTGCCTTTTTCTTTAATACTCTTTGGAGAATTAAGAACATTTCTACAGCTTTGCAGCAAATACAGCTTTGCACAGTGAAGCCTGATCTGCTGAGTTGTGTATTTATGGACGTGCATATGTACACATATATATATTTAGCTATATAATTATGTAGGTAGATCAGTGTTATGTATGTGTTGTGTTTGGTGCCTGTCCACTGTAGCCACTCTATGTAATTGTGTCACTGAGTGGATGCAATTCATCCTCATTTTATCAAGCCCATTAGTGCACTACGAGGATATTTTGATCCTGCTGGATTGCTTTGTGATAAGCAAAATATTCAAGTCGATGACGACAAAGTAATTATCTCTGTTTCAGTGTCTGTGAGAGTCAGGAAGGTATCAACCAACAGTATTTCCTTTGTTTACATCTGGACAGTGTGTGTTGGACAGCGATGACACGCTGGACGTCTTCATCCAAAACTGTCTGTGCCTCTTTGTTTATTCATTTCACTTTTTTTGTATTAAATATTAAATTCTAAGAGCAGATTACTTACATGATTAATCTCCGATCACACATTTTTCTCATATCCTTAAAGTGGCATGAGTGAGATTAAAGTCTGTCACAAGTATGTTATTATATTTTTCTACTTGGTGAAGGCAAAGAAACAAAAAAGGTTCAGTGTTTGTTTAGTTTCCTCCATGTTTAGTCTCATCTACATTATGTTCCTCAGTAAAGTCTGTAAGTTGCACTCAGTTATTCTTGTCTCTCTTTCTCCTTTTTGAGTTTTTACCTGTTTGTTTAGATTATAATTTAAATTGTGTCGTAGTCCTTGGCAACAACGCTTTCATTGAGAGAAATTATTCATTTGGTATTTATAAGGTTCAGTGATTCATTGATTATCCATTAATGTTCCAGATGATCAATTAAGGAAATTGCCTGACATTTGCATTCCCTGTTGTAGTCATGCCAAGTTGCCAAGTTTGCGTCAACAGCAGATTTCTGTCTTCAAGTCGACTCAGTTCATTGAGCAACTGAAGCCTCTTTGCAATTGAATCACTTTATGAAAACGTCCGAATCTCAACATGAAACAGACGACGACCTGCACCCAAACTCAAAATGGACACAGCAGAAATGTTCTCTGACTGAAGGGAGTAATCTATGGCAGTATACACTCATTAAACAGTCATTAGTCATGCATGCTGGGGATATGTAAATCGCTAACAAGATATCACTCATTTTACAACCTCTTGTTCCATCCAAATGCTCTATTTGCCCGGTCAGCAAAACACTTCACCTCAGAGAGAGACTTGCTCCCTGGACATCACTGTAGATCCTGTGATTTCCTGTTTTTTATTGTGCACCTAAAGTGGATGATTCCTTTCTTTCCATGTAACAGGACAAATTGTGAGGATATTTGAAGTAGTGAAGATAGGCAGAAAGGAAGGGGAAAGATGACGGGAGGGAGAAACAGGAGTCTTCTGATGCACACAATACATTTAGTCTTCCCCCAGACTGTGGACACTGTTTTTAATTTAATTAGATTTCAGGACAACACTTTCAGGACATGACGCTTTGGGTCATCTCCCTGTTTCTTTCTAGTGCTGCCCATGGTGTGTGAACCACAACAACTTGCTAGGCTGGTGTCATGATGGACACATTTAACCTTTAGTGTGTATATAAATGTGATATTTATGAGTTATAGTATACGAGTGCACATTATTATTATTATTATTATTAATATGCAAACTGGATATGTTTTTTTTTAGTTTAACTAAGCTGTACACTACATTCACATATGATTATAGTTTAATATGCAAAAGATTTGAAGGCATTTTTACACACCCCATCAGTGAATGTATTTGTACCGTATTTTCCGGACTATAAGCCGCTACTTTTTTTCCGATGCTTTGAACCCTGTGACTTAAACACCGGTGTGGCTCATGTATCGGCGGCACGAAGCTCGTTAGCTTTTTACAAGCTAGCAAACTCCACGCCGCCGATACATTTAGCCTCGTCACATCAGACCCGGTCAGAGTGGACCACATGAAACTGTTCAAATAAATTCAATAGCGGCTTATAGACAGGTGCGCTCAATAGTCCGGAAAATACGGTATTTTGTCAGTAGTAACTAAGTTTAAACTATAATGCCAACAGGTATAAAAAAGAAACTGGAAACAGCTGTAAATATGACCTCACATGGTTTTTATCCAACAACAACAACAACAAAAAAAACCCTCCACACACAGGTACTTACAAACAAACACACACTGCTGTCTCACCCCGCTGCCCAGCCCCACTTGGCCCAGTGCTGTTTATGGGTGGGGAGTGGTTGTTGAGAGCCTGGAGTCAGCAGATCTGCCCCTGATCGATGACAGCATTTGCGGTTCCCTTCCAGTAAGAGCTTTAAACTTGGGAAGAAGAGAGTCATTTGGCCACGGAGAGGGGAGCGCTTCCCATGCGCCTGTCTGCTGCTTCAGAGGCAGCTCACAGCTCTGGTGAAAACGTGGCCATGAGAGGAGCTCGATCTGATGCAACCGGCATGGAGGTTTATTCCTGGGTGACTGCTTACAGCCAGGGTGATGGGAGGGGAGTGAAGTGTAGCCTCGTGTCCTTACTGCTGCTGAGCATGTGCCCTTTTCTATACATTTAATCTTTTTCTATTCTCCTCTGATTCTGCCCCACGACAATTACACAGTGAGCACACTTGTTAAAATGGATTTCAGTATTACCAGTATTGTGACTATCAGCCCTGTGGCTATAGGAGACCCAATGCAGCAGTGACCTATGATGCAGAGGTTAGCTCAGTCAGCTTCTTAGACATCACACACATTTTCACACCATGTGCTGAATATGTGTCATACTGTTCATTTGTCTAATGGTCTTTCTCTCTGTCTTTCTTTCTCTCCACAGACATTTATAGTCCTAAACAAAGGGAAAACAATCTTCCGCTTCAGTGCCACGCCCTCCTTGTACATCATAAGCCCTTTTAATATATTTAGGCGAATAGCTATTAAGATTTTGATACATTCATATCCTTTCAAGTGATTCATTTTCAATGCTCTCTCAGTGAGTGATAACAGGTGCAGTAATATATTAAGTTTTTTCTCTGCTGCTAATTTCCCAGTTAGTGAAGTTCATGTACTGTAAACACTACATCACTGTCTTCTCCCTACTCTGCTCTTTTCTTGGTGTTTTTCTCTAATTATTTAAGTTTTATTTCCATTTGTTTTTCTGTTTAAAGGAAGTTTAAACGTCTGAGGTGTTAGTACTGTTCAAACTTTCCTTAACTCTCCTGTTCTCACATTATTCAGCATGATCATCATGTGTACGATTTTGACCAACTGTATATTCATGACATTTAGTGACCCCCCAGAGTGGTCCAAACAAGTAGAGTAAGTATACGTCCGTACTTATTCTCAAGAACCATCATATTCCTATTTAATATACTTGCCACTGTTTTTCACTCTCTTCTCTCCCCCCTCTAAGGTATACCTTCACAGGTATCTATACGTTTGAGTCACTCACAAAAATTGTTGCCAGAGGTTTTGCTATCGACGGGTTCACCTTCCTCAGAGACCCATGGAACTGGCTGGACTTCATGGTCATTTCAATGGCGTAAGTTCATCGATTCATTGTTATTTATGATGAAAGCATTAAAAATCTAAATAATTACATAATATACATGAAACAATCACTGTGGGAAAAAGCACAATTGAAGCAATAAAACAGAATATTTTAACATAATCATTAAATGTTTCAGGATATAGACATAAGTAAACTGTGAAAAGGGATTAATTTATAAAGAACGTTATGTTTTACTTACATGAAATAGCTGTGAGAAAGGTCTGAGTAATTTTAATTTCTGTGCAAAATATTACAGAAAAAACACAAGTTTTTCAATAATACTTACAAATTACATTAAGACGTGGGTATCATAACACACATTTCTCAATTTTTATTTTTTGTTTTATTGTTTCAAACACTGTTCTGTCTGCTGGAGTAGACTTTAAAATGAACATGATTCATTTATATTATAATGAAGGTAGATCTCTGTCAGATGAATACACACCCTCTAAGCTTCCCTCTACAACCATTAGGCAACATCACTTTTTGTTTTTGTGTGTGACCTCAGTCTTGTAGTTACTGCTTCACTCCTCACCCCCTAAAACATTTGTTACAAACAGGTTATCCATTACAGTTACAAAGCTCCTACCAAAACACAGCACACTTCTTAGCCAGATTTATTTCAGTGCCAGCATCTTGTTTCATATTATCTCCTTTATGTGTATGGATTATGTTTCCCTCCTGCTGCTTGCAGGCTTGTAAAGACTAGACCGAGTCGTGCATGTGTGATTGACATACAGTAGCTTTCTTGTCCACAGCAATCGTAATTGTTAAGACAGGAAATTTTCAGGGGCTAAAAAATATCCATCCGCCATTTTTGAAGTTTGATTTTAATGATTTGTGGCAGATTTTATGGTGACTATACAGAAAAAATATTTTAAAGAAAACTGCATACAGCATCGTCAATCCACATCAGTCCTTTACACCATGTTGCTAATGCTTTCCTAAATATTATGTAACAGTCTGTTCTTTCCTTCTTCTGTTCGGGCGGCTGCTGAGTAACTGTATCTGATCCACCTTGCAGGTATATAACAGAGTTTGTAAACCTAGGCAATGTGTCAGCTCTGCGTACGTTCAGGGTTCTGAGGGCTTTGAAAACAATTTCAGTTATCCCAGGTAAGACAGTCCAGGTGTTTGTGTTTGTGGGCGGGCGAGTCACGGGGTTGATGTTAGGTGTGGTTTTGTTTCAGTCCCTCTCCTTCTCCTCTTCCTCCTTCGCTCTCTTCCCACTGGTTGGACAGGTGCTCTCTCTCTCACCGTGGTGTCCCCCTTCCTGGTCTTCGATGGTGGTGCTGGTGTCGTGCTCTTGCGCGTACATGCGTGCGTGTGTGTTGTTATCGTGTGTGTTGTGTGTCATGGGGTTTTGTTCTGTGTGTCATCCTACCTTGTTACAGATATATAACAGAGTTTGTGGACCTTGGAAATGTCTCGGCGCTGAGAACGTTCAGGGTTCTCCGAGCATTGAAAACTATTTCTGTCATTCCAGGTGAGACTCCCATTTAAACACGAAGGCTGATCTTATGTTATCTATTAGCTGTTATTATTTATGTATTTATTATTTTTATATTTTCTTCTTAAAATGAGGATGATTTAGAATTTTTCATTTTTTTTTTTATGTTTGTTTATGATGATCAAAAATGGTAGCAATACATTTTTGATAGGCTTAGCAGTCTACTGGCAGTCTGGTCAGGTCACACAACCCATATGCACTGCAGAAATATTATAGCAAGGAATACAATGGCTTACAGAAATTAATTTCTAAAACTTTCTGATTACAGAGGTCAAGAGTTTTGTTGACTTTTAGGATGTTATCACCATTATTTAAATGAACAACTAATAAAGTCAAAATCTGTTCATCCTCTGTGACATCTTTGCACATCTGGTTTGTGTACAGTTTTAATTCATACATTGATCCAAATTCTCAAAACCAACTATACTTTTCCCTTAGACTGCCAAGCCTAACTTTAACAACACAATGATGCTGCATGAAGCTTTGATACACATGCTTTTACAAGTTTGGCTTCAAGAAGTTATTCTTTTGGATTTTATTTTGTTTTTTGAGCTCAAAGAGTTTAGGCTCCAGATATTTTTTAGTTTCTTCTTTTTGTTTTTTGTTTGTTTGTTTGTTTGTTTTTGGAAGATCTTTGTCCATCCTGGGAGTGAACAGGAAACATAATAATAAATAATAAAATATATTTTTTTAAAAAAGCAAAATTTTGTGGGTTTACACTACTGTGCAAATGTTTTAGGTTCTTATGATTATATTTTTATACCATCTGGGAAGCAAATGCATTGGTCTTCAGTGTATTCTGCAGCATGACAACTATACAACTACAACCATAGAGAAGTGTCTTCACAAAAACAGGAACAAGGATTATTGCAGCAGATTTATGTTGCCCAGAAAACCTGATCTCAGGTTCATACAGTCAGTGTGGGGTGACATGAAGACAGTAGATAGTACGATAACTTAAATCCACAGGAGAACTGTGGTGTTCTTCAAGATGCTTGGAACAACTTACAAGTACCTTGAAAAATAGTGTAGAAGTTAGAGAATTATAAATGATAAATTATACATTTATAAATTAAGTGCCTAAAATCTTTGCACTGTACAGTGTGATTGTCACATTAATTAATGTTTTGTAGGAAACACACAACTAAACACATCAATGCATTTTCTTATACATTAGATGACATACTACAATTGTGCAGACATCATGAGGCTACAGTGTTTCAGCACATATATAAATACATACACATTCACTTCACCCTCAAACATACATGGCTCAGCTGTGCTCTGGGCTAAACCAGCTCGAGAGCTCACCCAGCACTGTGAGAGTGGGACAAAGCGGTGCCTGGGATGGGAATGGTTCTTCAGTTAATGCAAGGTCATCATCACTGTTTAGACACGTGATGCTGACATAGTCAATTCCTTCAGCCTTGGCGTTTAAATGACCTGCATGCCACCTCTCATTGCCCCCTCTCCTTCCCCGACTCCACCCTCACGGGCCCCGACTCTTCCTTGCCTGTCCTCTTTCTCCTCTTTGCTTCCTGCTCCCTTGACTGTGCCTGGTTCTCTGTGCTGTTTGCTTTTTGTGGTGCTGCTGTAATTGGAGTTGGATGCAGTATAATAACTAACTCAGGGATGTTCTCAAAGATGGACACAATGGATCAAAGAAAAATAATCCTATGATGCAATTTCCCGTCTTCAGATACTAAATTCAGGATTTGTTGCTGTTTGACCTTTTTTCTGGAAAAACCTGCTTCAGATGATTGAGTTTTTCTCTCTATAGATCTATTGACTTGCATGGTAATGTGACAATATAAAAATAAAAATATGTCTATCTGACGAGAACATCCCGTATAACTGCAGTGTTAATTGTGGTGTCGTGTTATTTGTACTGATTTTACTATGTCTTTCTATTACTTATTTATAGCCATAAAGCTAAAAATGACATTAAACCATCAATCCCACCACAAATTTAAATTTGAGGAAGATGCTAAAACTACCGATGGTTGACATACTGCTGTATGTGCAACTGGTCGGATGATAAAAGATAAAATCAGAATTGGGTTTGGATAAATATTTATACTGAGTTTTTGTAGTCTTTAATAAAGCCTCCAAACGTATTTTATCTAACATTAAACAGTTCTGACTAAATAACTAAAAGCCAGTTTTAAAGCTTGAAAAAACATAATTATTAGGTATTATTTATTTAATGTCAGAGCTCTACTGAGCTTAATATCTGGTTCATTTGTGTGCGAGGTTTTGTCAGATAGTGGTCCAAGGCCATGAACAGACTACCCAGCAAGTGTCCGGAATCCTATTGGATGCAGGAGGATTTTCCAACAGATTTCCACCTTTTCTAACTCGTGACAAGAGTGAATAACAAAAGTCAAATAAGCAAATACAGAAATTTTGCAAGTGACATTCTCACAACCTTGACAGAAAATTATGTGTTTATGTAAGACCCCGTCATTCACTTAATCTAAAGCCTAATCTGAGCAGAGAAAGAAACAATACAAGACAACAGCTAAAAAATTAGCACAGTAAAGGAGACAGTGCTTCTCCTCCCAGGAGACACAGAGAAGCAGGACAACATGTTCTTCTTCCTGTGAGCTGCAGAATCGCACCTGCAGACGATGACTGGAGATATTAACCCCCCCCTCTTCCACCAACACACACACACACACACACACACACACACACACACCACACACGCACACACGCACACACACACACACACACACACATTGGCTACCCTGTTTTTATTACCTTATGGGACTACCTGTACTATTATTGCACTGTGCTTACATTATTTATGTTTTGATATCATAGAATTCCGGTTTTTACACGAATATCTCTTCACACCTCTACTGGCTTCTCTTTTCCTCTGAACTCTCTTATAGGCTCAAGCTGAACAATAAACATATTCTTTTTAACTTCTTGCACAAACACAATCATTTTTTTGTCCATCCATCTTTTATACGGCTAAGTCCATCAAGGTCATGGTGGCAATTGTTCAATCAGGGTGGACCAGACATCCCTGTCCCCTGCAACTTCTTCCAGCATCCTGGGGGATCCCCAGCTGCCTCCAGGCCAACAATTTGATATAATTCCTCCAGCGGGTCCTGGATCGACCTTTGGGTCACCACCCAGTTGGCCGTTGCCTAATCTCCAATGGGAGGCGGCCAGAGGGCATCCTAATCAGATGCCTGAACCACCTCAACTGACTCCTCTCTATGTGGAGGAGCAGCGGCTATACTCTAAACTCCTCCTGAATGGCTGAACCCCTCACCCTATCACCCAGGCTAAGGACAGCCACGCAGTGAAGGAAACTAATCTCCGCTGCTTCACCCAAAGAAACTAATCTCCATTGCTTCACCCAAAGGTAATGACAAGAGGTGAGGGTAGGGATGTAGATCAACTAGTAAACGACAAGCTTTGCTGTACAGCTCAGCTCCCTTTTACTGCTGCAGACCGGTACAGCAACCACATCACAGCTGTCGATGCTCCCAGTCTGTTGTCGAGCTCACAATCCCTTCTTCCCCCACTAATGATTAAGACCCCAAGATACTTGAACTCTTGGACTCAGACTTGGAAGTACTGATCCGCATCCCAACCAATTCATATTCAGCTGCAAACTGTTCAAATGTGTGCTGGAAGCACCCATGTGATGGGACAAAAAGGATGATATCATCTGCAAAAAGGAGAAACATCACCCTCTGGTCACCACACACAATGCCATCCTGACCCTCCATGAAAATCAGGAACATCAGTAGAGACAAGGCACAAGCTTTGCGAAGTCTAACACCCACACTGAATGAGTTTGACCTCATACTGAGTGTACGGACACAACTGTTGCTCCAACAATATAGCGACTGGATGGCCTGCAGAAGCCCCTGTACCCTGTACTCCTGAAGCTCCTCCCACAAACAATCTTGGGGAACACGGCCTTTTCCAAGTCCACAAAACACATGTAAACTGGATTGGCAGACTCCCATCCTCTCTCGATATTCTGTGAGAGGCTGAAAAGCTGGCCCACTGTCTTAAGACCTGGATAGAATCTGCATTGTTCCTCCTCAATCTGAGGTTCGAGTATTGGCCAGAATCTCTTTTGTAGCTCCTTAGCACAGAGTTTACTGGGGGAGGTCAAGAACATTATTACCTCAGTAATCGGCACACACTCTCTGGTCCCCCTTCTTAAAAATTGGGATCACCACCCCAGTTTGCGCTGTCGCACAGGTGTGTCAACCATGACAGCCTCACAATGTCCAGAGACTTCATCAATTCCGGGTAGATCTCATTATTCCCAGGTTCTTTGCCACTGTGCCCCAGTGACGTCCACCAGAGAAATGGACCTCTATCCCAGAAGCCTCTCGCCCCGACTCCTGTGAGGGAGGCACATTAGTCAGGTTTAAGATTTCCTTCCTGAAAGCGTTCCTTTCACCTCCTTACTATTCTCAGTCAAAGTCAGTGTTAATCCACCCTTTCTGAACACAGCTTTGAGGCCAACCAAAAGTCATTTTCCATGGCTTCCCCAAACTCTTCCCAAGCTGAGGATTTTGTTTCTCTGACTGCTGCTGCCTCTTTTGCCTGCTGGCACCTATCTGCTGAGTCAGGAGTCCTCTGCACCAGGCCTTAAAGACCTCCTTCAGTCTGACAGCCCTACCTCACCACTGGTGTCCTCCAGTGGGTTCTTGGGTTGCTGTCATGGGAGGCACCAACAACTTTTGAGCAGGGCCCTTTTGGACTCCATCTCCCCTATCTCCTCTGGAGGAAGTTCTTACAAAGGTTGGAGTTGAAATCATTCTGAACAGAGACCTCTGATAGCCATTCCCAGCTGACCCTTACAATGACCTTGGGTTTACTGGGTATGACCATCAGCCTTCAGTACCATCTGCTCCAGCTCACTTCAGTTTATAACTGGTTTCTGCTGAAGGGGTCTCTGACATCAGGGATTTCCCTGTCCTCTCCTACTGCCCAAAAGGCTTTGCATCCAATCCCTATGGTGGACCTTGTGGATGGTGGATCCACTTGATATTCCCATGTTGCCTTTTTGGGTTGGGCCTGGCTTCAGGGTATGTGGGCTTCAGGGCCATCAGGTGCTCACCTAGAAACACTACCACCAGGCCGGCTCCAGGGGTAGATTCTGGTGAACCTATTCCAGGCAGGGAAAACGTTATACTGTTTTCCATCATCACAGTGGTTTTTGGATTGTGCTTGTCTGGATCTTCACTGCAGACCTGCCTGCCTTGGGGGACCCTACCATGACCCCATACTCTCAAAGACTTATGGTCTTTGTATGTGCCTAAATGATCAAAGGTCAAGTGCTAAATACCAACAACATGACTGCCAAAAATCTAAATAATTAATAAAATTAAACATGTTCTTCAAGGCAGGGTAGACAAGAACAGCATCTACAAAGAAGCTGCACAAACCACAATGAAAGTCAATTTCTGGTGTCGAGGCTTGGCAGCACTGGACGTAGGTGCTTAAGAAATCATGCTGATGCCTGCCAAGTGTAGATTTATGTAAGAGCCTACACAGCACAGGGTTAAATACAGGATTAGATATACGTTACCTAACCTAACTTTCTATTTGTGCGTGACTTGAGTCAGCTCTGAAATGCAGCTATAAAATAAAACTAAACCCAGCTTGTCCACTCTTACTCAGCCAAAAGTTGCAGTCATTTTATTTGTGTCTGTATGTTTGTGTGTGTTCGCATTTGACTGTGTATGCTTGTGTGTGTGTGTGTGTGTGTGTGCGTGTTTGTGAGCTTGCCTGTTTTCATGTATGTGCATTTGTGAACATTTGTGTGTGCGTGCGTGTGTGTTATTTGTATATTAATTAACAGGCCTGAAGACCATTGTGGGTGCTCTGATCCAGTCTGTGAAGAAGCTGTCGGATGTGATGATCCTGACTGTCTTCTGTCTCAGCGTCTTTGCTCTGATTGGACTGCAGCTCTTCATGGGGAACCTGCGGAATAAGTGTGTAATCTGGCCAATCAACATGACTGATCAGTATCTGGCAAACGGCAGCAGGGGCTTTGACTGGGGCCAATACATCATGAATAACAGTGAGTGATTACTTTGACACTCAAACTAGCTGCACACAGTTACATAAATAGGACATAACAGAAAATGTGTGCTAATTCTTTGCTTGTAGTATTTGTACCTTGCTGATATCAAATGTGAACATAAACACAGACTAAAAAAGGTGTTGCCCAGTGGCCAGTGCAAATGACTGTACTCTGTTTGTTTTCTCATAGCGAATTTCTACTTCCTTCCCAATCAGCTTGATGCTC
The DNA here is from genome assembly GCA_900323345.1 of Pseudochromis fuscus. Classification (NCBI taxonomy): domain Eukaryota; kingdom Metazoa; phylum Chordata; class Actinopteri; family Pseudochromidae; genus Pseudochromis; species Pseudochromis fuscus. The sequence goes on along the minus strand of OOFC01050454.1, from coordinate 24,804 downwards.
TACTATGTGGGAATAGTTCTGACTCAGGGTAAGTCAATACTTCAGCCTTGTAATATTTATGATTTTGGCAGGTGTCTCCCATTTTTCTGTGATTCTTCCACACATTGACACATATTGGCACATCATTTGTTGCAAGAATTAGGAGCAGACACCCAGACATATGGTCTGTAATACTAATCCTACTACTACTACTACTACTACTGATAATAATAATAATAATGATCAAACTAATCAAACACACTTTCAGAGGTCTTCGGGGCAGCAAAGAAAAAACAGAATTCAATAAAATGACAATATGATTACATGAGAACATTATGAAGGGATATGAAAATAAAACAATACAACTAAAAATAAACATAAATCGTAAAGGATTGATTAGGTAAAAGTGTACTTGTTGAAGAGTGTTTTTAAAAAAACCCACAGAAGTGGCAAATAATTCTAGAGCAACCAGGCCTTGGCAGCAAAAGCCCTTTCACCTCTGGTTTTTAGTCTGGATCTTGAATTCTCCCAAGGGATACATCAGAGGATCTTGGGCTACACTAAGCACACAGGAGAAATTTAAAAAATCATTGATATACTCAGGGGCCAGTCCCATCAGGGGCTTGAAGTGATGAATAAAATCTAAAAGTTGATTTTAAAATGCACAGGTAGCCAGTATAATGAAGCTAAGATTGGGATTGTGTGTTTGCTTTTATTAGAATTGGTAAGGAGCCAAGCAGCAGCATTTTGAACCAACTGAAGTTTAGAAAGTTGGTTTAGGTGTGAGTAGAGTGAGTCACAGTAGTGTAGATGCGATGTGATGAGTCTACACTTGTCAGTTTTGCAGATTTTTCAGATCCGGAAAGGACAGGATCTTAGAGATTCTTCATAGGTAGATCAATCAAGACAGGTCAGGGTTTGTTTTTTACATGCTGATTGAAAGCTTTCCTCCTGTGCAGTTGTGACCTTTGAAACTCCTCCTTTGAGAAGTTGATGATGTTTAGTCCAATAGGTGTTGACCAACAATGCTGAAGCATATTTATGAAGATCTGCTGTATTGCTTATACTGTTCTCCCTCATTCACTTCTAGTTCCTCCTTAGGGATTTCAGTTTTTGTTGGCCAATCTCATGCAATGTTATTTGCCAGTGTTTCCTCTATCCTGCTGATCCATAGTGCCAAACCTCTCAGCAGCACTGTTTACAATTGACAGTTAACATGTACTGGAGCTTCTTATCTGTATCACCTCTGGTGGTGGCTTTAAAGATTCTGTCCACATCCTCGTCAAACTGGAGATACACCCTCTCTCTGATGCCAGCCACTTGACTCGTGAGTGCTCAGCTGTACCTTGGCATAGGGCTTGTGGGGTTTGGAGGTTCTGGGCACTGTGATGTGACTCCAGGCTTGGCCCTTCTTGCATTCATGCCCTCCTCCAGCATCCCATTGCCCCCACATAAAACCCTACTCATTGAAAGACAATGAGTATATTCTTTACTGTGCTATATGTACTCTATTGAGACAGTATGTGTACTCACATACAATCTAAGCAGTCAAACATGTATTCATAATTCATGAGCCAGATTTGCTTGCCTTTGAAAAGGTCATGAAATATTAAAGTAAATCATATCAATACGTGACTCCTAACAGTGTATGTGAAAGCATGGATGCACAAGCAAAAACAACAACAGAAAACAACCAAAACTTGTTTCCAGGTTATTCTCATGGTCCTGTTGCATTTTGAACAGCAATGCTGCTAATGTGCTATCTCAGCTGTTTTGATTTATTCATATGTTTTTTTCTTTGTTTTGCTGTTTGTAACTTTCAGACGATGTCCAGAGGGTTTTACGTGTATGAAAGCTGGGAGGAATCCCAACTATGGTTACACCAGCTTTGACAGCTTCGGATGGGCTTTCCTTACCCTCTTCCGTCTAATGACCCAAGACTTCTGGGAAAATCTCTACATGCTGGTAAAACATTGTTTTCCTTCATTCTTATGTCTCTTTTCTTCATCTTACGGAGACATAAATGTCCAGTGAATAGAAAAATTAGAACCATATATTTTGTCACAGTATGGCCTATTGACCGATGTACCGGTGTGTTAAAGCCCTATATTAAAGCCTTTCCAGTTCTCTGCAACTACCTACCCCATAAGCAGTACTAATATTTTTGCCCTCACGTCATCATAAAAAGATATACACTCCATCAGGTTAGTACCTGAATGAATCAGCAAAAGTGGCTCCCCCCCTGTCAGTTCACTGCCCTCTGAATAACAAGGGGAAGGGAGTGTGTGACTGGATTAGCTTCTAGGATTTTAATTGTGAACATTTCACAACAATTGATAAACAATACATATAATTTTTTTTTTTTTTGTTAAATGACCTTTAGATAAGTCAAAATATCTACTAAATGTTGTTTTTAAGCGAACCAGTGTGACCATTTCACTTATTGTCAGCGTTTAAATGCATCGATTTCCTTAATATTAAACTACGCTACCATGACTCTGCACTGGCATTTCTTTCCTCCTCCTGTAGACCTGCACCACTACAGCCATAATAGATTCACCTCATTTGGCAAATAGGCCAGTCAGTATAGTGTGTGTGTGTGTGTGTGTCTGTGTGTGTGGGCATCGTTTCTGTCTGGAGGTTTTCCCGGAGAAAGCCTTGCTTTGGATGTAGAAGCACCAGCAATGCTGACACAATACACATACAGTAGGTCTGACAGAATAAGAAAGTACTGCAGAAAAAAAAACAACCTCATAAACATCAAACAAGTGTGTTACTAAGATGCATTGTATTTTTCATTTATCAATCATCATCTATCAATAAGACAGTATGTTCCTGATTGATTCTCAGTTCTCTGCCTTTTTCTCTCTCAGACTCTACGAGCTGCAGGGAAGACCTACATGATCTTCTTTGTGCTGGTCATCTTTGTGGGCTCCTTCTACCTGGTGAATCTCATCTTGGCTGTGGTGGCCATGGCCTATGAAGAGCAGAACCAGGCCACAATGGAGGAGGCAGAGCAAAAAGAGGCTGAATTCAAGGCCATGCTGGAACAGCTCAAGAAGCAGCAGGAGGAGACGCAGGTCAGTCCCACTCTCTCTCACACATATATCTCTTTACTCATTGTTCTTTTTCTTACAGTTATCGTGTGTCTTTTTTTCTCTCAGGCTGCTGCCATGGCAACATCTGCTGGTACAGTATCAGAAGCAGCATTAGAGGATGAAGGAGGGGGGCACTTGTCCCGCAGCTCCTCTGAGGTCTCCAAGCTGAGCTCCAAGAGTGCCAAAGAGCGTCGCAATCGCAAGAAAAAATGGCGTCAGAAAGAGCAGGAGAAAGAGAAGGGAGACAGCGAGAAGGTGGTTAAATCTGAGTCAGATGATGGCAGCAAGAAAAGCACCATTCGTTTCCCAGGAAGTCGACTGGGGAGGAAGACATCCATCATGAACCAGGTAAAGATGTGTGTCATGGCTGTAGACCAGAGAATGATCTGGCTTCAATAAGGTGGTGCCAGTGTGCTGGAGGAAATTCAGCTGCAAGCTGGAAGTCCACCAGCAGCTGCTCGTCATTTCCAGAGGGAAGGAATTTTCATAGATAAAGATACAGTCTTTTCCTAAAGTCTGATGAAGGTGATTAATTAATTAATTACAGCTCCAGTCTATTCATCCTCTGGTAGTATAGGTAGTGATCTTCAAGACCTGGCCATGGTGCCAACTCTACCTTCTCCTCTGGCAGGGCTTCAGAGCAGCAGCTCAAGATTTGTTCCAGGATTTCCCAGCACAGTGGACATGCCAGTGACTCTGCTATGCATCTACAAGGGGGTTTTTTTTGTTTGTTTTTTTTTAAACTCTGTTCTGCAAATCTTGCTCTCGGACTGATGTTGTGTGTGTTTCCCTGAAATCCTCTGTAGCTTGGTTTTGATCCTCTCACAGACTGGGTTGCCAGTCTTTTCAGCCCATTGCTAACATCTGTCTAAGATGTCACTGTAATGGATGTAATGGTCAACCAGTTTTTCCTCATAATTTGTGACTAGTCAGCTTTTGAATGCATAAAAACAAATTGTTCTGCTTCTGGACACATCATCAGTGATATCCTTGTTGAATGGTGCAGGTGTTTTAACATTGTACAGCTTCCTCCATCTGTGTCTCATTGTCAAGTTCGCTACATCCTCCTCTTGGCTTTCCTTTCTTAAACCAAAGCCATCTTCAGATTCCTTGTGCCACTTCAGTTTGGGTGCAAGTGACTTGTCTTCTCCTCTCTCTCTCAGTACTGACTGTGTATTAAACTTTGAATAGAGATTCAGCTGTACCTTCAGATACCTTGACTGAGTTCACTGATCAGTCCATTGTGCGTTGTTTATTCTCAAAGGGCCTGATTCAGATGATCTTTGCTGGCGACTCTCAAGTCTAGCAAGATGGTTTGTAACCAGACTCAATGTTCCAGATCAAAGACCAAAGGTTGCAACAAAATGTGACTGTGTTCTGTTGTTGTTGTGTCCCTTATGGGTTAATATGCTAAAATATTATGGTTACAAAGGGAGAAAATAATCTTTTTAAATCATTTATTCCTCAAGGTTATTGTCAATTTAATGCTTAAATTGAGATTTTTATGGTGTGGGATAGTCAGAAATGTCAAAATGTTAATTCTAGAAAAGCTATATACCACTATTAAATCCTGTATTGTGAAGTTGTGTGCCTTTATTACTTTCCCATTTGTTTGAGATTGCTTGTTTAATTTTTCCTCTGCCCACCTTTTCCCCCTTTTTTTTTACTGACACAGTCACTAATTCCTGCTGTTTTTAATAACTCCTTTATTCTCCCTGTCTGCATTTCTCTCTCCTCCTTCAGTCACTACTCAGCATCCCAGGCTCACCCTTCATGTCGCGCCACAACAGCCGCAGCAGCATCTTCAGCTTCAAAGGCCGTTCCAAGGACATGGGCTCAGAGAACGAGTTTGCAGACGACGAGCACAGTACAGTAGAGGAGAGTGAAGACCGTCGAGGCTCCCTGTTTATACCTTACCGTCGCAACAGCTACAGCGGCTACAGCCAGGGCTCGTCACGCATCCATCCCTTGGCACCCCACTCTGGAGGGAAGAGGAACAGCACAGTGGACTGCAATGGCGTGGTGTCTCTCATCGGCCCTGGGCCCGGCAGACGGCTTCTGCCTGAGGTGAAAATAGATAAGGCAGCCACTGATGACAGTGTAAGGACGTCCATGGGACACCAATACAGTTTAGGCATGATGGTGGTGGCCCTGGTTTCTGCAGCTTCTCCTTCACAACCTTTTCCCCCCTGGCTCTGTTTTCTCTGTTCCCTAAACTCAGCAGCTGTCTTTTCCTTCCCTCAATATCTAGAGTCTGTTTTATTATTTAGCTGCCACTTACTATTCCAGCTTGATCCAAGGCCCTTTTACCACTGCTTCCTTTTAACAGCTCTAGAAGACACTAACCAGCTGAATCAGTATCCACAAACTACCAGCATCATGACTCTTACTTCACTGATTAATATCTAACAATATTGCAACCTGAAATAAGCCCCTCCCACTTTCCCTAACAACGCTATTACCAAGTATATACATATCTATAAAACAACTTTAAGTCATAAAACATTTTAAAGACGTCTCTCCTTACTTCTACTTCTTCTCATTCTTTGGGCCTTTACAATTATCAATTCTTATCAACCCTTTCTTTCAGTTTCTCTCTCCTTCTTCTGTCGTGTCGTTCCTACTTGTCCTCATTCGTCCTCTGTTCCCGAGCCACTGGATGGTGCAACAACAAATCTGAGACTTTTATTTTAATAACAAAATTTATCCTCATACTACCTAGCATGGTAGACCCCTCTTATACTCCCAAACAATCTACCTGCTTTTACCTTTTAACCTCTTAAAATGTAGCATGATGTAGCAGCAAAATATGTCTTGAATTCCCCTCTGTTCATGACATGCATGCCACTGCATGCAGTTTAATGTTGCTTAGGGGTTGCAGTTGTGTTATGCACAGTACATCAGGAAGGGATCAGAAAGTCTGCTGTAAATTCTCAAATAAATGTCACTATTTTAATGATTTTTTTTAACTAAAACACAACATGCAGGGAATTCAGAGGAACTTGAAATAAAGGCCTGTCTCAAAAGATAGCTGGTTTTAAATGGCGACCTGATTCTCTTTTCATTTGTCCTTTATTGAGGCAACTATCTGAGAATTTACCGTATGAATTTATGAACAAATGAGGCATCCTGGGTGAAGAATCCATTGTAATTCAAGGATCTGATGCAAAGAACTGTGTTTATCACTTCTCTTGTCTTCTTGGGCATCATTTATGGTTTATACAGATTCATAGCATGAGTTTTAATGTGTGTGTTGTTTGACAGTATGTATTTTTGTGAGTAGTATCTCTAAATGACATCGTATCTTTCTCTGAGTACAGACTACAGACGTGGAGATTAAGAAGAAGCACTCGGGCTCTCTCATGGTATCTGTGGATCAGCTCAACTCCTCCTTCAAAGGAAAAGACCGTGCCAACAGTCAGATGAGCGTAGTCACCAACACACTGCTTGAGGGTACAGAGAGTGCATGTGCTCCCCTTTTCTCTGGTCAACATGGTTAAACCTAAAAGTCAAAGTTAAGACCTTGTACTAAAACATGCTCTGTATTACTGTGTGTACTGGAAGTGGAGTTAGATAGGCAGGAACAACAGCATCACTTGTTAGATGTCAACAAACTGCCAGTTGTTGTCTGCAACTTATGGGCAGATGATTTCTCATCAAAGGTTCTATGAGTTAAAGTTATGTGTCACCTGAATGAGATATAATCACAATTCAGTGGTCCAGACAACAAATTCTAAAAATTTTTGCTGTTATGCCTCAAATTGATAGTTTATTTATGGAAATAAGACACTCAAATACAAGTGGTGTAAAGTGGTGTTTTTTCACCAGGAGGTTTATTGGAAAACAGTAAAACTGGAAACACTACTTCCTCATGTGACTTAACTAATTCTAAGTGTTTCAGCCTTTTTTGTGCTTCTCCTTTTCTTCCTGCAGAGTTGGAGGAGTCTCAGAGGAAGTGTCCTCCCTGCTGGTACAAGTTTTCTAACATCTTTCTCATCTGGGAGTGCTGTCCCATCTGGCTAAAGATCAAGCACATAGTCTACTTGATTGTCATGGACCCATTTGTTGACCTGGCCATCACCATCTGTATTGTTCTCAATACCCTTTTCATGGCCATGGAGCACTACCCCATGACTCCCCATTTTGAGCACGTTCTGTCTGTTGGCAACCTGGTGAGAAACAGCATTTCTTCTTTTGTACAATTTTCTATTTATTGTGTCTCCATGAACCTCATTGTCACTCTCAAGACTTCCAGAAGCATTGCAGATTTAGTTCGCCCCTCCTTCATAACCTCAAACCAATTAATCAATGCATCATTTGATATGTGCACTTAAGAACACACACATATAGTGTATACAGGAATCTGATGGGCTCTCATTAATGATTTAGTTCCATTTTAATGTAGCCAGCTAGCCTGCTCCCCAAACTCCCATCACCCCCACTTAGGTCACCTACTCTGCTTCCGCTGCATAGCGCTTACCTCAACTCTACTGTACTCTGCATAACTGTCTCTCACTTTCTTGCTCACTTATGCACATACATGCACACACTGTTGGGATTGGTTTGGCAGAGTACATATTAACCAAATCTGCAGCAGACATTTTGATTTGTCTCTGCTCTGCCCTTGCTATCAGATATCAGTGGGGCACAGCTGTCTGAGGGCAGCGATATTGGCACAGTGTCAGTACGGAGACAGGAAATGAGGTCATAGGCATTGGCATGCTGTCCAGAGTGAAACAGGAATTGAACTCAGAGGAATCTACGCAGTATGATGGATGGTGCAGTGTGAATCACAGGGTGTACTCTGCACCACTGACTGGACACATGATTAGCCATCACTCGGACGATATGGAAAAGGTTCAGAGTACTACAATCCCATACAAGCTCTGCTGGGATACAGTACCACTGAGTCCTCAGTCTTAACTAATACCAGTCCATTTCCAATTAACATAAAACAAAATACAAAACAAGTTTTTTTTATTATTATTATTATTATTATACTAAGCTCTATTTTCTTTCAAGTTTTCTAGAGTGAAGAAAGAATTTCAGATTTTTTTGCAAAGTTGAAAAGTTGTAGCTTTTTTTGAGAACATTTAGGACATTTGAGTTTATCAGATTTTAATTCAGATTTTGTGAAGTCCCAGTCTATGGAAATAAGATTATACTGATCTGCGACTGCAACTTTTTCTTTCTGGTAACCAGTGCATCAACAATAATGGTTAGTAGTTAGTTAGTAGGTATGACCCACAGTCCAACTAATACAGCATCACAAATCCACTGATATCCCATTGGTTCATACTTTACATGTTGTATACCTTATTTTCCTATACTAATTACATTAAATTTTGTAGGTAAAAAATGTGCAAATCAGCACCCAGTTTAAACATTATGTGTTATTTTCTGTGGATCTACAGGTTTTCACAGGCATCTTTGCAGGGGAGATGTTCGCCAAGCTGATTGCAATGGATCCTTACTACTATTTCCAGGAAGGTTGGAACTGCTTTGATGGGTTCATTGTGACTCTGAGTTTAGTTGAGCTGGGACTGGCTGATGTGGAAGGTCTGTCAGTGCTCAGGTCTTTCAGATTGGTAAGTAGTAAACAAAGACAAGGATGTCAACATTTGTTTACCTCTTCTTGCCCTCATGTGCAGGTCATGCTCTGTAAATAGTAAACCACCTTCAGATTACACTTACCAAATACAAACACGTGGGATAGCCCTATTTCTTATTTCTCTTGTAGTTAAGAGTCTTCAAACTGGCCAAATCATGGCCCACACTCAACATGTTGATCAAGATCATCGGTAACTCAGTGGGGGCTCTGGGTAATCTGACCCTGGTGTTGGCCATCATCGTCTTCATCTTTGCCGTGGTGGGCATGCAGCTGTTTGGCAAAAGCTACAAGGATTGTGTGTGTAAGATCGCGGAGGACTGCGAGCTGCCACGCTGGCACATGAATGACTTCTTCCACTCCTTCCTGATCGTGTTCAGAGTGTTGTGTGGCGAGTGGATTGAGACCATGTGGGACTGTATGGAGGTGGCAGGACAGACCATGTGCCTAACGGTCTTCATGATGGTCATGGTTATTGGAAACCTGGTGGTAAGAACAAAAATTACATAGTCTGGATATTACGAAATATTATTTGCCCGCCGTTTCTAACCACTGATTAACTGTGAGTGCAAGGGTTCCAGACTTTCTGGTGTTATTTTTCCTCAGGTGCTAAACCTGTTCCTGGCCCTGCTGCTGAGCTCATTCAGTGCAGACAACCTTGCTGCCACAGATGATGACGGTGAGCCCAACAACCTCCAGCTCGCAGTTGCCCGGATTAAGACGGGGATTGCCTGGTTCAAGGTCAACATGCGGCTGTTTGTGGCTACAATGCTCAAGAAGGTACTGCATAATTACAACTATATGCACGAGCACTTCTTGATTGTTAGGTCACCCGACTATTGTCAGATGAATGTGTAATGGTTGTCAGACAGCTCTATGATGGCATTTTGTTTTCTAATAGCATTTTTGTTGATGCTATTTTGTCACTCTGGCAAGCAGCCTATAGAAGATGAACAGAAGCCTCTGGATGAAATATATGAGAAGAAGCTCAACTGCATCGCAAACCACACGGTGGACATCAACCGTGAACTGGACTATCCTAAAAATGGCAACGGCACTACCAGCGGCATTGGGAGCAGTGTGGGAAAGTACATGATTGATGAGGACTACATGTCCTTCATCCACAACCCCAACCTCACCGTCTGTGTTCCTATCGCTGTTGGCGAGTCGGACTTTGAAAACCTTAACACTGAAGACTTCAGCAGTGAATCAGATGTGGAGAACAGTAAAGATGTGAGTAGAAGAGATTGTGTGAGAATGGAGAAGAGATGGCAGCAGTGTTGTCTATTAAAACATTGCTATTAGTGAATTATTGCTTGATGGAGAGAGAGGATTTGGTGGTTTAACTTTTTGGAAGAGAAACTCAGGCATATGACATAGATGTAATATTCTTTGTGTTGTATAAGTTATTTACAGGCTTAGAAATTTGGATTTAATGTAGTAAGAAATAAAGCCACAAAGTAGTATATTCACCAAATGTTGACTGTATCGTGTTGTATGAAGTAAGCATAACTGCTTTGAACTGCCACCCTGAAGACACTTAGTTGCCCTGACATTTCAGAGCATCCATAAAAAAAATATTGCAACACTGAGCCCGAGAGCTAAACCTGCAGAGAGACAAAGATAGAAACCGACTGACAAGAGAAGCACAGTTGACTGAGTATTATGAATGTGCGAGAGGAATAAGCTCGACCAAAAGCCTGTAGAAAAGTCTGATGTGCGGGTCACCTTGACCTAGTTGTAGGAAAAATAGAAGATAATGCAGTTGCATCACTACCGTACCTGCACCAGGTTCATATTCCACTGGGCTCCCTCAACCAACCACATAACAATCTTCCCTGCACCATAGTCAGCCACAGGGTACACTGCAGGGAAAAGACACAGAGAGAGGTGCTAATAGCTAATCAGGAAGCAGGGATTCATCTGGTCAAAAAGAAAAAGAAACAGGAGAAAGGGGAGGAGAGTGTGAATGCATTAATCTGCACACAATTTAAGATTAGAAAGTGCAGTATCATTCACTGAAATGCTGAGTGTCTGTTTACACGAGGGGGCCTGCTTTACTGGAGTAAGGCTGCAGTTACGTTGGTTTCACTAGTTTGCCCTGAATCACCTTGACCGAAGAGATGACATGATTTATTTGTAAAGGTGAGTGGCACCAGGCTTCAGTTTTAATCTCTAAAAATGAGAGATTTCAATGAGAGATATGCTTTATTTTTTACTTTATTCTAAAACCTAAATTTAGATTTTGAACAAATCTTAATCTAGCATGTTTACATATTAAAATAACTACTGATCTGTATGCATATATTTTAATTGTACTTTGATTTTGTGTTGTTTTTTTATTCTTTCATTACAACTAAATGAATGCACCAAAGAATCTATATTTATGCAAATTTAACAATGATCACCATTACCAGTGTAATCAATCACTGGTGAGGTTTAATTACTTCCATGTGACTTCACTAATAACTCTGCAGAATAGACAGTGGCAGAAGGAAAACTAGCTGCATAACATGGCTACAACATGTATACCTCTAACAATAAATCATGTCATGCATATAAACCCAAAGGGGCATTAATGTAATGGCTGTACTGGCACTGTGCCGCATACATCTTGTGTGCTTTCAGTGTCTGAGCACTGAACCTATAACATCATAGGCTGAACAGATCTCTGTGCTGCTCTGTTTGTCCTAGCTGGATGACACCAGTTCATCTGAAGGCAGCACAATAGACATCAAGCCTGATGTGGAGGAGGTGGCTGTGGTGGAGGTTGTGGAGGAGTATCTTGACCCAGATGCCTGCTGGACAGATGGTGGGCGATGTTTGTTCTCTCACTATGATGCATGAATTCTTATCGAGATTGTATGTAACATATAGATAAACACATAGCATCTCTGTCAGTGCTGTAAAATACATTTATGTCTCGGTGTATGTCAGCAGTTGTGCTTTCACTTTTCATACAGAATGTGTTGCCAAATACAAGTGCTGTGATGTTCCCATCACCCATGGCTGGGGCAAATACTGGTGGTTCCTGAGGAAGACCTGCTATCTGATAGTAGAACACAACTGGTTTGAAACCCTCATCATCTTCATGATTCTGCTCAGCAGTGGAGCCCTGGTAAGAGCATGAGCACACACACACACACACACACACACACACAAATGTACATATGAAAACAGTTAAATGTGAAAGATAACATCCAGCCAGGAAGAAACATTATATAAATGGACAAATAAATGCACACAGCATTTGTTTGGGAGGTGAATATTATTTCTAAGAAGGTGACCAAACAAGATTATCACCTGTTTTTCTGCTACAACTGTTCATGGTATGACTGTGGCTAATGGACAGCAAAGTGCTGTAATGCACCAACCTTTCAACCGGGAGAATCCAGCTTAGGTTTGCAGCTTTCTGGAGGAGGGAGGCCTCTGGCCAAATCAAAACACTTAAATGTTAAAGACAGTGGAGAGAACTGTCAGTCTAGTTGAAGATGGTTAAAATGTTCCTTTATCAACTTATTTAAGCTAAACAAAGCGCATGAGCTGCTTTACACGAGTGAAGGTGACTTAGATCATTAAAGATTTCGCACCACATCAAAAAACAACCTGTACAGATGATGATTGACACATTTTCAATGCCATTTTTATTAGTTTTACACAAATACCAAATCAAATATAAATGCTGTCAGGTGTGGTTTACCTCACAGTTCACCTGTTGTAATGTAATAAATGCTGTTTGACAACTATCTGCTGCTCTCTAGGCCTTTGAGGACGTGTACATCGAACAGAGGAAGACAGTCCGCATCATTCTGGAGTATGCTGATCGAGTTTTCACCTACATCTTCATCCTGGAGATGCTGCTGAAATGGGTGGCTTATGGCTTTGTCAAATATTTCACTAACGCTTGGTGTTGGCTGGATTTCTTCATTGTAGATGTAAGTACACCTGCACATTGTTTGGTGACATACAGGTCATTTGGTTCAGCCCCTCGTGGTAATATTTTTAACCTGACAGAGAATCCATGGGTTTGAGACATTGGGTTACTGGTCAACTTAAGCTAGAAAGCACTCAGAGAGCACACACAGAGTATAGACTGAACAATGTTGCCCTCTTGTGGTGCAGTAGCAGCACTACCTTTTTAAAACATTCCCCCATTATAGCAGATTTTTTAGGATTTATTTTAATGGTTTGTTCATTTGTTTATATCTGTCAATATAACAGCACTGAGAGATTGATTGTTCAGTTGTTTTGCTACTGAATGTAAAAATAATGTAATGTTGCTAAAAGACAGACAGACACAAGCAGAAATATGACCTCCTTAGCAAAGGCAGTAACATTTTAACACAAAATGAGCTCCAGTTTTACACTAACTCCAGAGCAACTGGCAAAATATGGATGTTTTTTGTCTCTATTTTCATCGCACAGAAGTTGACCAAATGGGCCAAGGTCTCAAAAACGGGTCTGTTCCTTGAACTAAAAATCTGACAGCTAAGCAGTTCTTGCATTGTGGGGTCACCGCCTGCGAGACCATTTTTTATTTTAGTCAGCATGAGCGTAGAAGAACTACTGGACACAGACGTTTAGACAGTGAGAGTGGACGTGTTATGTGACATTACTGGTGAAGTAACAGGACTGTTTTCTCACAGTGCTCCATGTCATTATCATAGCCTACCACTGGACAGCAGCACAACAGCATCTGTGACACAGTAAATATCTGTACGCCCCGGTATGCTTCAGAGCTCCTATGTAACTCCACTCGGCGATTATTGTGGTACACGTGTGGTTTGTCCTTTCCTTACATTTGTGCATGATGAGTTTCTCACTTGAATTTCTTCCCTACACCTGTGTTTTAAGAAGGAAAAAGTATATTATGTTCTCACCTTCTAGTGCAAGATGAGATCACAGTTAAATACTCACTGTTTTCCAGAAAGTGACACTTTTTGTTGGTGTTTTATGGTGTCTTTAAGTGTTGTTGTATTGTTGTACAGGAACAGGAAGTGAATTGTGTGTAAGAAATGATTAATCAATTTGGAAACTCAGAATCCTGAGTTACCAAATTTAGAAAAAAAGTCTTGCAGTGTCAAAAATAGCTGCTTATTGGGTATACAATATAGTCTATGAAATTGTTACATGTCCCGCCCCTGGATCAGTTAATCAGGTATTATCTTCTATTATGCATTGTGAGTGGCCTACGCAAAGTCTGATTTTTTTTTGTGTGTGTGACAGTTTCCCTCAACAGTTCAAATGATGAGTTAAGATCACTGCATCTGACTTTTTTCCTTGAATTTAGATTTTTTTTTTCTGAGAATATTGAAATTAATCTGAGAACTCATATTTTTTTCATGTTGTGCTAATCTTCCATATTCTTCACACATGTGTATTTGATGATGTGTTGTGCAATGTTGTGGTAAGTCATTTATACGTCATCAGTTATCCTTTGACCACAGATTCCCCACCACCCTTGACTGTGAGGTGCCAATCTGTCTGTGATTTAATATTAACATCCATACCATGTGAAAATGTCACTTAAGTGATGAGGATTCACTTATGTATGCCGTCTACCCACACTTAGTACTTGTATAAGATACTTCCAGCCACTATCACACCCCCTTTCTTGAGAACAGAAGAATAGTTTGGCTAGAAACACTGGAGGAGTGGTGAGGTAGTCCCACAATCATCTGTTTTTGTCTTGACTACATTTGGATTCATCCCCAGGGGACCATGATTATCCAGAATACATTGCCA
>OOFC01050454.1:0-10354 GCA_900323345.1 Pseudochromis fuscus | reverse complement strand
TGCCATAGAAATTTGTCTTTTGTTTTTTTCTTTTACAACCAAGGGAAAATTTTTCAGCTAATGAGGATAATATACAAATTGTGAGGTGGTCAACAATAATCAGTTGTTCAGAACTAATCCAAACAATTAATCTTAAAATGTTATTACTCTTATTAAAACATGTTTTTCAAAAGAAAAAAAAAGATTCTGAAATTAGACTAGGTCATGTAATCTAGACCTGGTTTTGATACCTTTAGCATGGGTGGATGTGCCTGTTGTCCAAACAATTCTGATCTCAGCAAAAACAGGATTTTAAGAACAAAATGTTCCTTAAAATTAGATAAATATTCCATTTGTATAATGTTGTAGATATACATTTATCAATATTTTGATTACAGTGATATTTTAGACATTATATTACCTACTACCTGCAAAATAAACTCAGTAAAATAATGAATATTCAACAAAATATCCATATAAAACAGGATAATTCTGATGCTGAATAAACTTTTTGAACAGCTGGCTCTGCATATTTCCTCTGAGGACTGTGGATACCAATACATTTCCAGTTCCAGAGCAGTTTAACAGGAAACTGACTAAATGACAAACCTGCCACTGGAAGGGCAGTAATATGTCCGCGTGAATGCATTTGTCACTGAGTCCTCACTGAATGAAAGATGCACGTCTGTGTATGTGATATGCAAAGTTTGGGCACAAGAGAGAGAGAAGACCAGTGTACTGCAACTCTGTTATAGTGAAAAATCTTCTAACCTGCATTTCACATGGGGCTTGTAGCAGTCCCTTGCATTAACGATTCGTGAGATCGACTGATGTGGTCTTTATTTGGTTTCAACGACGAACTCCTCACGACACTGTGAAACTCTTACATACACAAAAAACGTTTCAAAGTTGAATAAAATGAAAAGAATATCTGAATGTCCACAATAATAAATACTTCACACACGCGTGTTCCCAATGCATACCTCGCTGCGCTCTCCTAGGAATGCTAGCTTAATAATGAGACGCCGTCCGGCCTGAACGATCAGCTGTGGCTGCCATGACAGCTGTGTCAAATACCGGAAGTGTTTGAATGTTACCGGCACAGCTAACTTCCGGGTTATTTACATATTAACAACATAGGTCAAAATGTCAAAATAAATCACAACAAATTTAACAAACAATTCAACCCACGTTTATCCCGCCGTTTTTCCTATTTGAGCATTTATACATAAACAAATCACATTATGGCCTTTTACATGGCTTTTTGTTTTTGATCTTCACCTATTGTGTGTAAAATTAAAAAAAATAATAATTAAAGTATCATCCAAACCTTAAATGCCACCAAAAGAAAAAGTAGGACAAGAAAAAATAAACCATGTACTTGTATGATTTAGATTGTATCTTTTTAAATAGAAATGAAAACTGTATCTTATTGATCCTATTAATAGTAAGAAATGTAATTTATTTGTATAGTTTATGGATAAAGCTCCTACGAGAAAAGTCAAGTTATGTGTGGGATCCAGTGTTTACTTATTCTCCGAGACAAACCCTTAGCGATGAAGAAATCTCAGTATATTGTGAAGACAAACCACAACTCTGATTGACCTGTCCTCTCTCTCACAGCAGGTCCCTATAACTGTGTCTCTTTAAGTTAAGAGAGGCATTGTGCAGCTGTCAAGAGGGACTGAGGGGTCGGTGTTTGGGGGTCCAGGGTAAGGTTTGTGTGCGGTGGTGGGACTCCTACTTTCACAGGTTATCCTCTCTTCTAACCCTGAAAGTTGTCCTCAACCTTCTGCGTTTTCTCTCCCTTCTTTAAGTAAAAAAAAAAAAAGCCCTCTGGTGTGGAAATTGTACTGTTTTGTACTGTGTACTGTGTGTATATTATTGTGTCACATTGATTTAGTGTTTGTGAACACATCTCTCCTCTGATTTTTCCCTTTGTTTGACTCTCTTCTCTCCCTCTCACTGTGTCAACCACAAGTTTCTTTCCAGGTGTGCTCACTGTGCTGTTAAGCTGGTTATCATGCTAGACTGGCTTGCCAAACCAAACCAAACATAAGCACTTTAAAAAAAAGAAAAAAAAAAAAGAAACGGTTACAATTTATTGACCTTTGTTCATTGTAATAACCCCTTGTCTAACCTTTATCTCATGTAGATCCATACACTTTTATATAGAAAATCTTTATGTACTTATATATATATATATATATATCCACCTTATATCCTATAGTCCACCTTTCTCTCTATATCCCCTCTAACTATGTGGGTCCTCTCTTCCTTTGCCTCTGTCTGTCCCTCTCCTTCTGTCCCTATCTGTGTAGGTATCTATAGTCAGCTTAATAGCTAATGCGTTGGGCTTCTCCGATCTAGGCCCGATTAAATCACTCAGGACACTGAGGGCCTTGAGACCCCTCAGGGCCCTGTCACGTTTTGAAGGGATGAGGGTAAGACCTAAGATACCAGGCAGCTGGTCCTTTTGCATGCAGATTAAATAAAAGCATCAACGCATGCTAGAGATGGCAATATATAATTTTTTTTCAAAAAAAATGTCTCTGAGGGGAATTTTTAAGGTAACCCTTTTTGATCAGTAAGAAGCTTTTTGCATGGATGCAGATCATCTCAGATGGTCATAACACATCTGATTTGATTTATCATATTTCATTTCATATCTTGTAATTTTAGTTATATGTTAAGGTACTTAGCAAATGATTTATCCAGTAAAATAATAATGAATTATGCAAAAAAAATCTACTCAATGCCTCATGAAAGACTAGTCTTTAACAGTCACCTGAGTAGTGCATTGCTTTACAAAACTGAGCTCAGCTCTATTCAGAAGCAGCTGAGAGAACAACTACAGGTTGGTTTGAACTATCACACAACAGCTGTTAACCTGACCCACAGAACATGGTTATTATAGACTGAATTACAATCTCTCTGTGTGCAAACCAATACTGGTTTAAGTGTTTCTGCGTCACAGAGCCCCCAAACCATTATATGATGAAGAAATGAACTCATATGGAAATCTGTGCATCTGGGCAATTAAATTTTTTTCTGTGCATTTATTTTACAGTATGCACACAATTTGTTACTCTGTCCTTTAGAGTGTGTACAGTTTCCACCTCAACAGCAAGTTATTTTTCTACAGTCATAACAGAATTTACTTTGGATCATTACTTGTGTGATGGGTTGGCTCAACCTCAAGTTGTTGTTAGGCAGAAAAAAAAATCTTATCCTTGTCTCGGCTCGGGATATTCTGACGTTTGCTCTGCCTCGAGTGTCCTGTTATCTGATCTGATCACAGTTTGGCTTTGGCATTGTCACACTGGAAGATCAACAAACTTCTGGTTGCATATCCCCTTCCCTTGCCATCCTCGCTCATCACTCTTCAGTGAATTTTATTATCATGATTTTCATGATCACTGTTTTGCAGTTATATTAACTTTTCACATAGATGCATTTTCTCTATATTAAGCTGCATACCTGAATAAAAACTAAACTAAAATAATTTTTGGCATTTAATGTTTGCCTATATAGTTTTGGTTTATTTGGCTTTCCGTTTCCATGGCGCCTCTGTGTTTGGAAATGCACATTCATATTCTTAAAGCAAAGAGCTTTAATGTTTTTCAGCATTGTAAAATTACAGTTTATATAAGGGGATTTTTTTTTAGGCAAAATGAAAATTAACTTGGTATGAAGTTCAATTTTTGTCATTTGTCTTTAATTATTTGTCACATTAACTTGGGAAATTCTACTCTTTACACAAATAGTCATTTTCACCAACATTTGACTCTGTATGAATACATTCATACAGTCTTTGGATATCTAGGTTAGGAATAATTACATTGAGAGGGGTGTGACAATACATCTTGGCACAGTACATGTCAAGACAAAAAATTATTAACATGGACGGGGAGCTAAAAATGGGTTGTCCTGCAATTAAACCATACCACAGGGTGTAATTAAATTAAAAAAGATTTTAAAAAAAGTTGTAAACTGCCTCATGAAATGTAAATCATGTTCTTCTCCTGCTCCTGATCTTTAAATTGGGGATCTTTTAAAATCAACATGTTAGTGTATTTTCCACCTTTGCCTTAAAAAAAGGATTTATTAACAACTCAATTGAACAAATAGAAACAAACTTTGTGTAGTGTGTTATATTGTGTGCCCAGCTGAACCAGTATTGTTACACCCCCTTCTAATTTATTGTAATGAAATTCAACTTGTGCCAAGAAATCTGACACCACAGATACAGCCTCCAATGGAGGGGAAGAATGTGCATTTCTATGTAAGTGTGTGTTGGTGTTGTTATGTGTGAACAGCTCCGTGCAGCCGGTGTGTGACTGGTAAATTACACTTTGTGCCTGTTTCCCTCCCTGTTCTCCTCAGGTTGTAGTGAACGCCTTGGTGGGTGCAATTCCCTCCATCATGAATGTGCTGCTGGTGTGTCTCATCTTCTGGCTCATCTTCAGCATCATGGGTGTCAACCTGTTTGCTGGGAAGTATTCTTACTGTTACAATGACACGGCTGAGGAGTACTTTCACCCGGATGAAGTGAACAACAGAACAGAGTGCTTCGCGCTCATTAATGCAAACGTCAGTGGAGTCAGATGGAGAAACGTCAAGATCAATTTTGACAATGTGGGTGCAGGATACCTGGCGCTCCTGCAAGTGGTAAGAAACCCTGCTGCCACTTCTCATTTGTTTCTCTCGTCAGGTGTTCAAACAGTTTTCTTACATGTTGTGACTGCCCACTTCACAGGCAACATTCAAAGGCTGGATGGACATTATGTATGCAGCAATTGATTCTCGAAAGGTAAGATTTCTATAGCTTTAAACTCTGACAGTCAGATTTCCAGAGCAACATGCACTGAAGGTTTTTTTTTGTTTTGTTTTGTTTTTTTTGCTTGTGACACTTTACAGGTCGAGGACCAGCCCCTCTACGAAGACAACTTGTACATGTACATCTACTTTGTCATATTCATCATCTTCGGCTCCTTCTTCACCCTCAACCTCTTCATTGGTGTCATCATTGATAACTTCAACCAACAAAAGAAAAAGATAAGATAGACTTTTCTCTCCAATAAAGGAAACATTGTGTTTATTGCAAAATACATGTCTCCTGTTTTGAACTATATGCAGATTAACAATGGGATGAGTTTTTCTAAATTCTTGCAGATTGTAACCAAATTGTTTTGTCCCTTTACTTTGGAGGTCAGGATATCTTCATGACAGAAGAGCAGAAGAAATACTACAATGCCATGAAGAAACTAGGGTCAAAGAAACCACAAAAACCAATACCGAGGCCACAGGTAAATATTATTCTGCTCTCTTTATCACAGACAAGTGTAAAATGTTTAAAGAAAAATCCAAAAATTGATCCCAACCATTTCGCTTTCCTTCTCTTTGTCTTCAGAACAACATCCAGGGCGTGGTGTTTGACTTCGTAACACAGCAAGTGTTTGACATCTCAATCATGATTCTCATCTGCCTCAACATGGTCACCATGATGGTGGAGACAGATGACCAGTCAGACGACACAGAGCTTGTGCTTTACTGGGTCAACTTCGTCTTCATTGTGGTCTTCACTGGCGAGTTTTTACTGAAGCTTTTTGCGCTGCGTCACTATTACTTCACCAACGGCTGGAACATCTTTGATGTGGTTGTTGTCATCCTTTCAATTGTGGGCAAGTATTCAGAAAAAAAGATTATCTTTGCTATGTATATATGTATATATATATAAATGAAGCCATACAGTTTATTCTGGCTTTAAGGTATTTGTCTTTCCTGTGCAATGGTGATGAATTAAATTTCTATTGTGGTACTCCGTTATGTCTTAATGTCATTAATGACCAACACTGTCATGTGTTAACAGTGAAGCAGTCACTGTGCAGTGTGTCCTAACTGAACATCTGTTGTGTGTTGTTGCTTCTTGTCACCTTCAGGAATGTTTCTGGCTGACCTGATTGAGAAATACTTTGTGTCACCGACGCTCTTCAGGGTCATTCGACTGGCTCGTATTGGTCGAATCCTTCGTCTCATCAAAGGCGCCAAAGGAATCAGAACTCTGCTGTTTGCCCTCATGATGTCACTTCCTGCCTTGTTCAACATTGGCCTACTGCTGTTCCTGGTTATGTTCATTTTCTCCATCTTTGGCATGTCCAACTTTGGCTATGTGAAACATGGGGCCGGAATTGATGACATGTACAATTTTGAGACTTTTGGCAACAGTATGATCATCCTGTTTATGATCACGACGTCGGCAGGTTGGGACGGCCTGCTGCTGCCCATTCTTAACTACCCTCCAGACTGTGACCCAACTTTTGAGAACGCTGGCACCCCTGCCACAGGAGACTGTGGCAACCCATCTGTGGGCATCTTCTTCTTTGTTATGTACATCATCATTTCTTTCCTAATTGTGGTCAACATGTATATCGCCATCATCCTGGAGAACTTCAGTGTGGCCACAGAGGAGAGCGCTGACCCACTCAGTGAGGACGACTTTGAGACCTTTTATGAAATTTGGGAGAAATTTGACCCTGATGCCTCCCAGTTCATTACCTATGCCAAGCTTTCTGACTTTGCTGATGCACTTGAACACCCACTTCGCGTCCCCAAGCCTAACACCATTGAACTGATCGCAATGGACATGCCTATGGTGAGTGGAGACCGCATCCACTGTCTGGACATCCTGTTTGCCTTTACCAAGCGTGTGCTTGGTGACAGTGGTGAGTTGGACATGTTGAGGCAACAAATGGAGGAGCGTTTTGTGGCAGCCAATCCCTCCAAGGTTTCTTATGAGCCAATCACCACCACTCTGAGACGCAAGCAGGAGGATGTGTCCGCCAGAATCATTCAGAGGGCCTACCGCTCCTACCTGGCCAGGCGGGGTTTTGTATGTAAGCGTAAACCAGCCAATAACGACGTGGAGAACGGTGGTAACAATCAAGAACAAGACAAGAAGGAAGGCACTCCTTCAACTGCCTCCCTGCCCTCTTATGACAGTGTAACCAAACCTGACAAGGAGAAGCAGGATGACAACAACGAGGGCAAGGGAGGGAGGAAAGAGAAAGGAAGAAACCAAAAAGACATCAGGGAATCTAAATGTTAGAGCGGTGGATTAATAATCACAGTAATAACAATAACGAGTATAATAATGTAACTTCAAGCAAAGCGAGAGGAAACTCACCCACACAGATGTACAAATTATTTCATTTGCAAGTCAGAAAAAAAAAATAGTCTTCAATAATTTTGTTTACAGACTTCATTGTTATATTGATGCAGATGGAAGCAGCTTGGTCTGTTACAGCTTGAAGACTCTTGAACTTCAGTCAAACCAAACATAATCAGCATACTGTGTGACATTGTTCTATCTAGACTACTGATCTTAACAAAAAGGAAATGAAAACAGACAAGGAGATGTCTGTTGCTCACTTACTGCTGGTATACAGATAAGACAAGTGACTCTACACCAAGAGGGGGAATGGGAAAACCAGGAATCCAGCGCCTGGATGCGACTAATGGATTCCTATGGAAGACAGTACTGTGAAATAAAAACAAGGATGCTGCTTAATGCTGAAGGACTGTCCTCTTTAAAGCAGCCAGTGAGTGTCTCTGTGTCGTTTGGTACTGAAATGTATAGAGGAGCAAATGACACACTCACTCTTTGAGCAAACAGAAGGATGACTGGTGAGTGAAAGACACAAATAGTGATAGAAAGTGTTGAAAGTAATTTTTTGTTTTATTAAAGCTAGAAATTGTTTATTTGAGCAGCAAAAATGCAAACACAGAAAAAAAAAGAACAATATTCAACAGTTTGCCCATGTCACTCAACTCTTCTACTCATTTTATCTTTGTTATACCCACATCCAAATGCTTTTTTTTACATGGGCTCTCACACCAAATTGGTCAAGGGTCTGTTTATTATGGGGTCAACTCGGGCCAAGGGCTTACATTTACTCAGAAAGATTTCCAAACAAATACATAAGTAATTGTGCTTGTTCAATGCATAGAAATGACTTGCATGATGGCATGTTTTGATCAGAAATCTTGCATGAATTATCATAGTCCAAAAGACACTAATACTCAAACCACAACGGTGGCTCGACTGTGCGATTGAGACACAGTCGAAATTTGAAAGTTCAGAGTAATTTGTTCAACAAAGATAAGTGATATGGGGGTTGATCATCTGAAATGGATCCAAATTTTTTATCTCATCTCTCAACACATTTCAATTGTTTAAAATGTTGCCTCTATAGACAGAAGAATGACATACATTGGTAAATAATACCACCATAGTGGGTGAAATCCAAACAATTATTTGCTGCTCTGGAGATTTTGAGTGAGTAACATGTAGAAAATGTGTGTATCATGGTACTGAAATGTTGGTTTATTTGGACTGCATTCTTTTCAAGGGCGCAACACTTTGAAACTAAAAAGCTGATATTTATAAGTTGTATGCACCTATGTAATGTTTCATACCATCTGCCTTTATTTTTGTGTGAGCGGGCATTTTGGGAGTCCTACTGTCAGTGGTTGGTGGGGATTTCACAGGTATGGCAAACTCCTTTCTATTTCCAATGTTTCTCTGTGGGTGGTAAGACCTTTCTGAAAGGGCTGAGAAGAGGTTTGATTATTGTTTGATTATTGCATCTGATTTGAATTTATGTAGTTTATTTACACATGTGTAAGTGTATGTATGTGTTTGTTTGTTTTCTTCCCTGATGTAATTTCCACATCTCGGTGGGCGATGAGTCTTATTTTACACGGTTTATAAGCCACATCAAGCCGAGAGGAGGTGAAGGGAAACTGGTCTTGTGCTGGAGCGTAATTGTTGGGTGGTAGCAGAATCCTATTTTAACGAGAAACAGAAAATCCTAAATGGCTGATAAGAACATTGTGTGTGGAGAAGCCAAAGAGATCTGCCTTGTTATCCCTTGTTGCCCTTTGTCCATGGAGTGGGACTGGGTGAAGTATGCCCCGCCCATTCTGTTTTTTGCTGTCGTTATTAGACAGAGAGACCCTAGAAATGTATGCAATGCTTGAAAAATTCATCCCTTTTTCTCAGGAGATATTATAGATGTACTATTATGAGCTCTGCAACAAAATGCAAGTGAATGTGATGGGAGTATTAATGTAATCATGTTTTACTCTTTTTGTTTTATGCCATGTTGATGGACAATGATCTGGGCGGGCCCGTCTCACCCTGACGGCCGCCCGGTCAGGGGCCAGTTTAGTGCTTCCTGCTTATGACGCTTAGAACTATAGGGCTAGAAGCATCTCGATGAAACAGCAACATTTGCGCTCGCTTGTAATGGCGACGTTGATATTGATACATTTGTGGTGAAGTCATTATGGACTGTAGTCTGGTCTCAGTTAATTTCAGTAAACAAAATTATAATGTACACCCTGATAGCAAACACAGGTACAGGAAACACTGTGAGGAGATGTCATGAGAGTGAAATGGGATATATTGGTTTGAGCAGCACACTTAATTCTTTCCGAAGCAGAAGTGGAGTGCTCAGTGAACAGGCCCCAGATTTCAGTATTCAACAACAACAAGTGCTCTGAGCCTTTCATTTGCCATTTTTCTTCATATTGCTCTGCTGCATAACAAATACCAAATAACCAACAGAGCACTGGATGCATTCTTATGGTACTGTGAGCCTAAGCACCACACTAGAGCTTTTGCACTTCCTGTTGTGCAGTGATGTCACTTCCTGTTTATGAATAATTCCCTCATCCGTTTTCAAGTTCCATGGTCCAGTTGCTGCATGAGATCTCCAAAATCAGTGTGGGTGTTAACTTGAACCAAATAAAACTCTGAATGATAAGCATAAAAGCTACTGCCGTCCATTTTCTCCAAGATCTCCATGGATAGAAGATTCGTATGAGAGAAAGTAATTATTTAAAAAATAATAATAATAAAAGTAGATACACATACATCCATTGGGGGGGAAAAAAAGAAAATAAATACAGGCTATTCAGGCTATGTTCTATAGGGCACAAACTGCAAAAGCTAAGACTGGACTTTTTAAGAAACTATAAATAATGTAATATATTATTTTAACAGCATGTGTAGTTTTTTTGTAAATACAGGATTACTTAAAAAAACTACAGCTATTAATCTAACACTGAATATTAATAACCGTAAATAGAATGGCTTCCAGCTGACACCCCTTGTCACACTTGTTAGGCTGTGACGCATTTGTTAGATGGAGTAGATTTTTTTGAGTCACTTTTCACAAAAAAAGAGGGGAGTAAGCTAAAAAGAATCTGTATTTAAAAAAAAAAATAACAGAAAACTGTATTTAAAACTGTATAAATCAATACCTACATATACAGAGATATATTACATATATATATTATATATATATTC